>VZTA01027421.1:181987-302742 GCA_013398855.1 Mohoua ochrocephala
TGTTTCTTTGGCTGCCTGTGGCTTCTAGAATTACTCGCCAGGGATCTGCCCCCCCCCACCCCCCCCCGGTGGGGCAGGCCCGGGCCCGGGCGGGCCCGTTCCTCCCTGCAGGCACGCAGGAAGTGAGAATCCCAAAATCCCACTCGGGGTTTAGCAAATATGTGGATCGCAGAGGCGGTACCAGCTTTCTAATTGGTCTAACAACCTGTCCATCTAACCAAGTTTTAAACCCATAACAGCACACCAAGAAAACCCGATGAATGTGTGGTCGGTTGTTTGTGGCACACAGGACTTCTCTACAAACACAACTCAGGTATTTGGCATTTGTGCTAAAAAATGAGGACTAAGGACACATTCTATGTGTCACAACGATTGGCCACCTCACCCAGGTCACCCTGAGTGCTCTGGGTGGAAGAGGAAATCAGGTTCCATTCAGAAGCAAGAAAAGAAGGTAGTAAAAAAAAGCAAATCAGGGATAAACAAGGAGGAACCAGATTTTGGGGGTGTAAAGCACAAAGTTATTTACATGATGCAAACACAAAAAGCTGTGAAGCTGGTTTGGACCATGGGTAGGTGAAGAAGAAAAAACTTTGGCTCTAAAATTGGCATTTTTAAGTAGTAAATGACAGCTTTCCAAATCCTGGGTGGCTTCCCCACCTGTTTCTTATGCTCCTAATGTTCCAGGGGGGTAAAAACAACCACCCAAAAATATCTGAATAAGGTTTAATTTGAAAATGGGGATTTGACTTCTTTTTTAACATATTAAAGCAAGAGCTAATGTTTCTATTTTCTGTTTCCTATTTTGAAACAGATGTAAAGAATCTCCTAATTTATGTGGTTTTGTACTTATGCTGTCTAGAGATAGAAGTTCTGGGAATTCAGGATATTCACCCCTGGTTTTTTGGTGCTTCACAGAAACTGCAGCATCAGGATACTAAAATAACGTAATTTGTCACTGAAACTGTAATCAAAAATACACTAAAGGCCTAAACAGCAGCATTAACTGAATTAGCTTAGCCTTCAATTTAAGGTTAATGTGATACATATGCGAATAAATACTAGAGAGAACAACTATTAAAAAGGCATTTAAGGAACAACATCTTATCCTTCTCACCTCTCTCCGTCGTGATGCCCAGCAACTTTGTTTAATCTTCCAAACCACAGCTGCCACCAGGAGCAATGACAGGAAACAACTGGAAAGGAAAGGAAAAAAAAATAGAAAATAATATTTTATTGCCCTTGTTCACAACATACTGGCAGCTGAAAAACTCTAGGAAATGACAAGTTAAAATAATAATTAGAGATACACTGATGGAAGATAATCCAGCACAGCTCAGTGCTTGTGATACCCAGTGAGGAATGAGACAGTTACTTTGAGGGAAAACTGTTGATCCAAAGTTCTCTGACTTCCTTAAATGACAGTAAGGCTGAAAGATTTAATCAGATTTGAAAAGCCACAATTGCCTACCTCTGGTATATTTTAAGTGAGAGGATAACCCCCAAAACAAAAAGCCTTGAAAGAAGCAGAGAAATTTGATTATTATTTCTTTTCCAAATTACAAAAATAAGGTACAGTGTAAAGTAGGTGAATTCTTTTAAACAGGCTGTTGCAGAACTACAGGCATTTCTTGATTTCCCCAAATCTATATTGGTTTTCTTCAGCCAAAAGAGGGGAAAAAAAGGATGAATGGATTTATCAATTTCTAGGGAAAACGCAAGGAAGCAGATATAACGAAAAGCAGAAATAGTAATAATAATACTAATAGTAACAGTAATACTAATAACAACAACAACAATAATAATAATAATAACCAACTGTATTGACAGTTATGATCTTATCACACTGAATACCTAATGTGAGCAACTTCAAGGCACACAAGCTAAGATTAAAATCTGAACCCCAGTGTAAGCCTCTTTCCTCAAGGACTGCACTGATGGGTTACAGAAAACATTTCCAAACCTCTTCGCATGTTCCAGCATATATTGAAGGACAGTTTAAAGGAAAGTTTCCATTGAAAGAAGATTAACCAGAACAGATGACTTATTTGCTCAAGTGCAGCATTCACATTAACCGCTGGGCTCTGGATGCTCCAACAGGGGTTTCTCTTGAACAGAGACTTTGCAAAGGACTGTAAAGATGTTCTCACATTTCACCCTGACAGGAAGGGGCAGCCGGGGGGAGGGGGTCGGGCTCTGCTCCCAGGAAACAGGGACAGGAGGAGAGGGAACGGCCTCAGGCTGGGCCAGGGCAGGATCAGGGCGGACATTGGGACAATTCCTGCCTGGAAAGGGCTGTCCAGGCCTGGCACAGCTGCCCAGGGCAGGGGTGGAGTCCCCATCCCTGGAGGGATTTCAAAGCCGTGTGGATGTGGCACTTGGGGACATGGGGCAGTGGTGGCCTTGCCAATGCTGGGGGAGTGCTTGAACTCGATGATCTCAGAGGGCTTTTCCAACCTAAATGATTCCGTGATACTATGACTTGGAAATACCTATAATTAAAAACCAGGCTAGACAGCAGGAACCATTCCCTGAGAAATGCAAAAGGTGAGGAGACTGTTCTTGTTGCCGTATCACCATCTACAGACTACATGTTATGAAAGCTCCATGGATTGGGCACAGACACTCGAAGGCAGCCACTCAGTGATGGGATTACATTTTCCAGGCTTAGACATGCACAGAAACATGCCTTACTATCATACAGCATATAATATTAAAAAAATTTGCACTTGTTTGACTTCATGGTCCTGGCACAGGTTGCCCAGAGAAGCTGTGGCTGCCCCTGGATCCCTGGAAGTGTCCAAGGCCAGGCTGGATGGGGCTTGGAGCAACCTGGGATAGCGGGAGGTATCCCTGACCATGGCAGGGGGTGGAACGAGATAAGCTTTGAGGTCCCTTCTGACCCAAACCATTCTGGGATTCTATGACTTCAGCATTAAAATATCTGCACAGCTTTTAAAGACTCCTACAGTGCCCATTTCTTTATAAATTTAAGGAGGGGCATGGAGAGATTTGTTTTGTCTCTTTCATTTTAAGAAATCACTTCAGCCACATTTTCTCTAAATCCTAAAATCTGACATTCTTGCACTGTAAAAGCCTGGCCATGTTTCTGCAAACACAAGTAGTTTAGACAAACATTTTAAAGGCTATTTTCCTTTTTTAAAGGCACTGGAGTACTACTGAGTTTTGCAGTAAAAAAACAATGTGCCTCCAGTAACTAAAGGGTACAGACATTAAATCTTTAATTGCTATTTTGTTAAAGAATCATAGAATATCTTAGTTTCACAGGACCCGTAAAGATCAAGTCCATCTCCCTGCTCCTCGCAGGACAGAAGCAAAGATGCATTGTTCAGGACTGAGGATTTCATACCATCAGCTTGCTATTTCTTATAGCAGACTGTCCATAGCACCTGGAAACAGTATTTCTCTCCAGGAGGAGGTTACACTTGTATGAGATGGATTTTCACTTATTCCGCACTTGCATGGGCACAAGTGAATGAAGGAATAGAAACATTTTTGAGTGCTCACATTTGTCTTGGGATTCATAGAATCACGGAATGGTTGGATTTGGAAGGGACCTTAAAAGCCCACCCAGTTCCACTCCCTGCATGGGCAGGGACACCTTCCACTACCCCATGTTGCTCCAAGACCCATCCAACCTGGCCTTGGACATTTCCAGGGACTGGGCATTAAATTCCTGTTAGCTTCCCACAGCACAAATGCCACCACACTTAATGGCTTTGCTAAGCTTTTTTTTTTCTTTTAAGCTCCCTTTTCCTTCAGTAAATCTAAGTGTGCTCCCTGAAGAGCAAAAATCCAAATTGGATCCTTGCAAACCCAGCTCAGCCCAGACATGAGCTAAATCTTTGGTCTGCTTTGTTTTCAGTAACGTTTTAACATCATTATACAAATGGAGAACGAAAATACAACAAAAGTTTCAAGGCAGCGGGGGAAAGTGATCCTGGCTCCACATTACATTTAACCATGAAAAAGAAATATATTCAAAATATCTGCAGGAGTGCCCAGGACAGGCTGCCAAAGCCAACGCCTGCCAGGCAATTGCCTTCACCTCGTGACTCCAGCAAGAAGCTTCATCTCAGAAGAAAGCATTCAAACTGCCAGAGGGCAGGGTTAGATGGGATATGGGGAAGAAATGCTTCCCTGTGAGGGTGGGGAGGCCCTGGCACAGGGTGCCCAGAGCAGCTGTGGCTGCCCCTGGATCCCTGGCAGTGCCCAAGGCCAGGCTGGATGGGGCTTGGAGCAGCCTGGTCTAGTGGAAGGTGTCCCTGCCCATGGAACTGGATGGGCTTTAAGGTCCCCTCCAACTCAAACCATACCATGATTTTATGATTTTAGATGCAGTTTATGTGCAACATAAGCTGCTGACACGGCTTATCCGTTTTTACCTCCTCAATACACCTTTATTTGGGGAAACAAGATCAAAGTCCAAAGGGCAGAGGAAAAATGCCACCAATGGCAAAAATGCCATTAATCTCAAGCACCTCTGTTACACCCATTTCAGAGGAGTTTCTCCAGGAGGAGTTTCTCTGGAGATCAGGGCTACAGATGAACTCGCATTGTGCCACCCACAGCCAGCAAAGTCAATGAGGTCTCCACCTCTACACAATAACACGTTCCAGTCACATGTATCTATCAGACAGCTCCAGAAATACGCACCAAATGGAAGATGTACATCAAAACATGCTTAACTGCTATAAGGATGGCCCCTTTTTATGAAAAAAGTGACCTCAGCAATTTGAAAACTGTTGGACCTCTTATTTTGGGTTGATTTCGTAGAATCACAGAATCATTTATGTTGGAAAAGACCTCTAAGATCATCGAGTCCAACCATTACCTCAGCACTGACAAGGCCACCACTGAACCATGTCCCCAGCTGCCACATATCCAGTGGCACTGTAAATATGTCTCCCTACGTATTATTTACTCAGTCAGAGAAGAAAGCTAGAGTGGAGAACTAAGAGGATCACCTTTATTACTAAATCCCCTTTCCAAAATGCAACACTGCACAAGTCTGCATGTCCCAGAGTCTTTCATTGGTTTCTCTTTCCTGACCATTTCTGGCACCACAGCCAAGACTTTCATGAGAAAACACAGCAAGGAATTAACAATTAAAGACTAATAAAATCTTCTCCTAAAACGCTCACCACAGTACCCTTGTATTTCAGAGGAACAGCACCATACATCTTTGTATTGTCACAAGGAGGCAGCAAATACCCACAAAAGCTACAAAATCACTAAGGAAATGTATTTTCCCCCTTGAACTAACATCCCTTGGAAGCACTCAGGGAGAAATAAAAGGCAGAGCCTGCTGCAGTCCATCACCTGCTGGAAGAGCCCCAGGGGTAGAGCAAAGTCAAGATCTATTGTTGCGTTTACTCAGCCTAAACCATCCTGAAATAAGTTAAAAGACCTGATGTGAGCATCAGTAGCTTTAGAGAAGTTTTTTTTTCCTACTTTCTCTGAGAAAGCAACTTTGTAGATACAGAACCAGCAGAAAGAAACAGCTGCGTGCAGAGAGAGATGTGTTGGGAAATGATTTGCAGTGAGAGCTGATGGTTGGCAGAGTCCTGGTTAAACGCTGTGCCCTGCCCTGCTTTCTCCTCAGCAGCTCCAGACACATCTCTGCCAGTCATGAAAATCTACCTGCTTACAAATTATTTTAAAAATAAAATTTTGCTACAGGATTTGCTTTGCCCTCTCCTTCTCTTTCTTCTCCAAAAATAACAGCCTACCAAGAGCCTCCTTCATCCTGGAAATCCACTCGTCACCCAAGTCTTCTCTCTACAGCTTCCCCCATCTCAAATGACTCCAGGGAGACCTTAGTGCCCCTTCAAGAGCCTAAAGGGGCTCCAAGAGAGCTGGAGAGAGACTTTGGGCAAGGGATGGAAGGACAGGGGAATGGCATCCCACTGCCAGAGGGCAGGGATGGGTGGGATATTGGGAAGGAATTGTTCCCTGGGAGGGTGGGGAGGCCCTGGCACTGGGTGCCCAGGGAAACTGTAGATGCCCCATTCCAGAAAGTGCTCTAGACCAGGTTGAATGGGGCTTGGAGAGACCTGGGATAGTGGAAGGTGTCCCTGCCCATGGCAGGGGGGTGAAACAAGGTGATCTTTAAGTTCCCTTCCAACCCAAACTATTCTGTGGTTCTATCAGCTGCTGGATTTCCATTTTCCTATGGCCTGTGACAAGTCCAGTTTGAGACCAGTTAAATTTTTCCAACAGTAAAAAAGGAAACCAGCAAACTCATGTCTGAAACCAGACTGGAAGGAAAAAGAACCATCAAGAGCCATCTAACACCCCCGGAGAGTTTTCAATCCCAGGGAAATTTGAACATGAATCCATTTCGGTCAGGTTCCGCCAAGTAGAGCTTCCATTGGCCCATACAGTTATAAAAATTTGTGCTTACACAGCATAAATATTGCAATGCAGGGAGGAGATACATTTAAATTTTATGGACAGTATTCTATTTGGCAAATAGCTTTATTAATTCACTCTTAATTATTCATTAGATTATTTAAGTACAATAAATGAGCAATGTGGTTACAAATAATGTCCCCTCAGTTGGCCTCAACACATGCACGAAACCTTAGTTGATCAGCCATCAGTGCTTGTTATACCACAGGATATTCCCCCACTGACACAAAAATCTGAGCTTAAACACACTGTCTGGTTTTATTCTGGACTCTAATCTCCTTTTCACCTCAGAGAGAATATTCTCTCCACTCCCACTATCCTTAAAGCTTTTCAAACAAGTCCACTTTCATTTTTAAATGTCTGGAAAACTCCATCAGCACTTTACTATGATGCATTCTCAGGAGGGGAGAAGAAAATCCATCTGGTGTATTAGGGCCCAATTATTAAACTCTCGTGAAATGTTTATCGACATCAGAATTGCTTGTAAAAAATGGCAGCTTTAAACACCAAAATGTACAGCAGCCTCACTGCTAATGTGCTTTAACATATACAGGTCACTTAATAATTTCAGAAAGCACTGCTATGATTACTAGAAACACAGCCCAAATTATTTTGATGAATTGGAAGCTATTTAAGTGCTATTTACAAGTAAATTTTAATATGCTGGAGAGTTACAGGACACATTTTAAAGTATTGGATGCATTAAACCTTGAAATAATTGGAACAAGCATATAACACACACGTGGTTGGCTGGGCTTTGCCAAACAGCTGCCTGCAGCCCATCGAGACAGATTCCTGACCTCATCTTTCTGCTGAAGATGGCACAAGGCTCGACAAGCCACAATTCACCTTAGCTGTGGCAGAGAAGGGCAACGGAGAGAGGGAAGGGTCTGGAGCACGGGGGGCATGGGTTAAACCCAGATGGAAATTAAGCACTGCAAAGCCACTCAACCTCCGTCTCTTCTCCCCCACCCTGGTGGAATGGGGAGGAGAATCAAAAGTAAAATTTGTAGGTTGAGAGAAGAACAGTTTAATAATTGAAAACAAAGTAAAATACAGTAACGGTGGCTAATAATGATGATGATGATGATATTAAAAAGAGAAAGAAAAAAACCCAACCAAACAGCTGATGCACAATATGATTGCTCACCACCAGCTGACCAATGCCAGCCCCATTCCCAGATCAGACCCTTCCAGGTAACTCTCCCAGTTTATACACTGGGCTTGATGTTCTATGGTGTGGAATATCCATTTGGCCAGTTGGGGTCACCTGTCCCAGCTATGATCCCTCCCAGTTTGAGTAACTTCTCACTGGCAGAGCAAGAGAAAAAAACAAACCAAAAAACAAACTTCTGAGAAACACAACTTAGCAAAACCCAAAGCATCAGTGTATTATCAACATTATTCTCATTCTGAACCCAAAACACAGCACTAGAACAGCTCCTGAGAAAAAATTAACTCTATCCCAGCCAAAACCAGGACAACAAGTCTGATCAGGAGCAGCTGAAGGAGCTGGGAAAGGGGCTCAGCCTGGAGAAAAGGAGGCTCAGGGGGGACCTTGTGGCTCTGCACAAGTCCCTGACAGGAGGGGGCAGCCGGGGGGGGTTGGGCTCTGCTGCCAGGGAACAGGGACAGGAGGAGAGGGAACGGCCTCAGGCTGGGCAAGGGCAGGATCAGGGTGGGCATTGGGACAATTCTTGCCTGGAAAGGGCTGTCCAGGCCTGGCACAGCTGCCCAGGGCAGGGGTGGAGTCCCCATCCCCGGAGGGATTTCAAAGCCGTGTGGATGTGGCACTTGGGGACATGGGGCAGTGGTGGCCTTGCCAATGCTGGGGGAGTGCTTGAACTCGATGATCTCAGAGGGCTTTTCCAGCCTAGATGATTTTATGATTCTATTCTATGATTATGGAGAATGAAGTAAAGAGTGCTGAGAATAACATGGAAAGAAGGAAGTTATGGATGCTGAAATGTTAATCTTAATTTTGTTAGAAATAATGTAAAGATATTCTCAAGCTCTTCCTTTTCCTTAAAAAAAAAAAACAACAAAGGGACTCAGACTGTATTTTAGGCACATATTTAGTAATGCCATTTGTGCTGCAGTAAAAAATTATTTAATAAGCAATAGGAGTAAATAAAATATCTGCAGCATAACTCCAGATTTGAATTATTGCAGAAGGCCATTGCCACTTGATGAAAACACTGGGAAAACACTTATAGTCAGGAAAAACAATATATGGGACACAAAACCATCTGCCTGAGTCTTGTACTGGAGTAAATAGTGCTCCTGCTCAAGTTTTTCTGAGGAACAAGTCCAATTATTTGTATCAAACTAAAATTACACCACTTCCATTTGATATTCAGACCCTAATAGAGGCACATGAGGTTTGATGTGCCACCATGAAGACACTAAACTTGCAGCTTTTGTTCCATTTGTGAAATAACACCCATTTCTCTAACAACCATTGTGAGCCTACGATGGGACAGGAGAGTCAGTGTTGGATCACGTAATCTCACACTGGTTTGGGCTGGAAGGGACCCTATATCCAGTTCCAACCACCCTGCCAGGGGCAGGAACACCTCCCACTAGACTAGACCAGGCACTGGACTCCCTTAGAAGGATGTTTCAAGGACAGATAATGAAACGATAAGACAAACAGCAGGCAAGAAACGAGATGAACTGTGCATGTGAGAACCCAGAAGAGAAGTGCAGTAGAAGACACCAGAGGTATAGGGTAAATCAGTGTAATAAAGCTCAGGATGAGATCATAGAATAGAATCATGGAATGGTTTGGCTTGGAGAGACCCTAAAAGGTCATCTAGTCCAACCCCTCTGCCGTGAGTAGGGACATCTTCAACTAGACCAGACTGCTCAGAGCCCTGTCCAACCTGGACTGGAATGTTTCAAGGGATGGGGTATTCACCACCTCTCCGGGAAGCCTAGTCCAGTGTTTCACCACCCTCACCATAAAAAATTTCTTCCCTAATCTAGTCTTAATAGACCCTTTTTTAATTTAAAGTCATCACCCTTTGTTCTATCACTACAGGCCCCACTTAAATGTCCATCCCCACTTTCCTTTGAACCCCCTTTTAAGTATGTAGAGATCCCAATAAGGTCTCCCAAATGTTCTCTAGGCTGAGCCTGATTATACTTGACTAAACCTCAGAGAAAAATTGATTCTACTATTCACACCCTCACACTGACAAATGCCCAGCGTACTGGGAGCTGGTCTGGGTAACATCACTTGTGTCCCACAGACAGGACAAGACATGCTGGTTCTCAGGTCCTCACCACATCTCCTCCCTTCTTTCCAGGAAGGAAACCCGGAAACAAACAAACCTGGTTTAGAGGGCTTATAGGTCTTTGATACCCTGTAGGTCCCAACAGCTTTTTGGGTTCAGCTTTGTTCCCCTCACACTTCTGACCTTTTTGGCCAATCTCTTAGCCGATGCCTCCATGCCCTCATTAGAGTCTCTTAGTGCTGCTACAGCAGGAAAAGCAAAGGCAGCGGTGACAACACAAGCCATGCCTCCAACTCCTGTCCGCTGTTTCTTGTGGTGCTTCCACATCCTTATTCCACTCAAATCCATCTTAATACCCCTTATGAATCACTACAGAACTGCTCAATTAACTAGAGGTGCACAGAACACCTCTGTTTCTGGGAAGGGAAAGGGGAAGGGGCAGGCAAAGGGGCAGGAGAAGGGGAAGGGAAGGGGAAGGGAAGAAAAAGGGAAAGGGAAGAAGGGAAGACAGGAAGAGAAAGAAAAAGGGGGAAAGAGAAAGGTAGAAAGAAAAACGGGGAAAGATTATTGGGCAGTAATATATTCTTAGAAGGCCACAAATATTTTTACATCTTCTGTACATAAAGGTACACCGGTGATAAATATCTGTGATAGGTGTGCTGGCAGACAGATTTTTTGGAAGAAAAGGAAGCACAGATATGAATAAAAAACATTCACTAGAAATTGTCAAAATAGCTCAAACTGTGTGTTGAAAGACAACTGCACAATCTGTAAATTAAAGAGCTGTGTTATGAAAAGCAGAGAGGAGGAAAGAGAAAACTCAGTTTACTTGCAATTCATTAGCTTTGCAAAGGTTAACAATGGTTGGAATATCATTTCTCCTCCGGCTCCGATTATAATGCAATATTAACAACCTCAGAACTTCACTGTTCTACCCAACCTTTATCCACTGACATTTTCTTAGCTTAAAATAAATCATTCATGTGGTACAAAATAAGGGTTACACACAGCCCCCTGCCTGGCTTGGTGCTGAACTCTGAATCCAGAAGGAGCTCCAAGAGTCCAACAGCACCTCTAAATGTGAGGCACATCCCTCTGACCACTGTAGCCAGCTCCTAAATGAAATGGAAAGCAATCCTATGTCCTGCTCCACACTGCCTGGTGTTGTCTGAATGCATGACCAGGTTCCTGCTTTTCCATACCACTGTGTGTCTCACAGGCAGCCCAGCCAGTGCCTGGGATACCACAAACTCAGCAGTGCTGGAGTTTGGCAATCTGGCTTGCCTGCTGTAAGGACTTGACTGACCTAATCCATCTCAAATGTCAGCAATGAAACTGAAAATCCCCCGTTTCCCTCTCAGGTTCTCCACACAGCTCAAGGCACAGTTGACGCCTCCAGCTGCACAGCAGAAGAGCACAGTTAGGATGGGGCTACAAGCAAGTGGGGGAAGTGGCTTCTAGAATATGGAAATGTGCCACAATATCTCCAGCTCAGAAAGTTTTCCCAAATTCATACAATCACAGAACGGTTTGAGTTGGAAGTGATCTTAAAAATCGCCTTGTTCCAACCACCCTGCCATGGACAGGGACGCCTTCCACTATCCCAGGTTGCTCCAAACCCTGTCCAACCTGGCCTTGGACATTTCCAGGGATGGGGCAGCCACAGCTTCTCTGGGCAACTCCTGCATTTCCTGCAGAACAGCAAAATGAAGCAACACCCTTAAATGTGCAAACAGAAAGTCACCCTAAACATCTATTTTCCAGAACAACATCTCTTTATGTCTCCACTACACCTAAGAAATTGATACATATCCCAGTTTTTGAGCTTGGTGTTAGTGTTACCAATTGTTTTTAGGTTTTCACAAAGCATTTTCCTTGCCTCTGTTATAGGGAGCAAATTCTCAGCCAAATGTTGCTCATTAACAGCACAGGGGGCTCTCAGGTATTACTTATTTATGGTCTGCCTTGGATCCAACAGTAATTATGAAATGCACCCTAGAGCATTAAAAATGCAACTGTTTCAATAGTTTCCCCTACACCCAGAGAGATGAATCACACTGTTCTAATCCACCGGTTAATTAGGGAGTTATAGTGACTGCAAAATAAAACACTTGGAGAGGAGCTTAGGAGTAGTGAAAGAATCAAAGAATTTCTAACACATTATAAATGCTTAATTGGAAAACACCAATAAAGTGTCTTCTCCCAAATCCACATGTTCTTATTTCTCTGGCTTGTTAGGATGTTAAATAATATTACAACATTACTTCTCAAGGAGATCCACGTGATAACAGTGATGGAGGAAAGGAAAATCCCTGGTAACTCTTCAACTTGCAACCTTTGGAGATGTATGTTCAGCTGCATGTGCTCACTGAGATACATAGTGCACTTATCTTCTGCTTTACACTGGGCTTGGAATCATGGAAGGATTTGGGTTGGAAGGATCCTTGGAGACCATCTAGTTCCACACCCCTGCCATGGGCAGGGACACCTTCCACTAGACCAGGCTGCTCCAAGCCCTGTCCAACCTGGCCTTGGACACTTCCAGGGATGAGGCAGCCACAGCTTCTCTGGGATTCTCTTCAAATAATGAATCTGGAGCAATCCCTCATACTGAGGAGTTTAAATCCTCACATGCAGATGCAGTTGGGTCTGTAAAGTACTAATGGACAATTTTTGTAGTGCAGATTTGTCTTAAACAATTAGAAAAGAACTAAGGAACCAACTGCTTCCCCTTAATTTTCCTAATAAGCAATTACCCTGCCACAAAGATTTTTAGGGAAGATGTTGACAGTGATTAATTCAGCAAAACAAATGCTTAAGTCTGAGCCAGGCGTAAACACCTACTCCCCTCCAATGGGAGGAAGGTGGTAGTTCAAACCTACTGTTTCCCAGGGACTGTTCTAAAGCAGATTCTACTCTCAAAAAGCTCCATATGAAAAAAAAAATTGATTTAAACCACTTGTCTGAAGGATCCATCTGGAGCTTCTTGCTTTAATTAAATTTAGCGTGAAATCTAAAGCAAGATATTATTCCCACTGCTCATTTTATACCAGGCATAATATTGCCTACTTTAAAACATGTTGTAAGACCTGGAGTAGTGTTTACTCCACGTATATCTCTCCTGAAGGTCTTCTTATCAATCAAGTATTGGCTTATACTTCTGGAGTATTAACAGTCCCTAAAATAGAGGCCAGCACACTGTATTTTGAAGCCTTGAAGAGAGGGCCTGCTGTGCTTCGGGAAGTGTTTCACCACTTTGGTAGGGCTGTATTTTTGGAGGACAGAAGAGGAAACAAGTATTGAAATGGCTTCTCTTGGTTCCCACTCCGAGGGAATCATCAGTTCACTTTACACTAATAAATGAACTTAAAGCAGTGTATGAAAACCAGAAGTATTTGGCTTCTACCATACTGTAACATATGTTTATATTTAACTTGACATACTTTCAGAGTTCAGTTTAAAATCAAAAGGTGGTACCGAAAGAGTTGGAAATTACTCGAGACTTAACTCTTTGCAAAATAACTCCCCTAATTTATGACTGGTGTCTGACGAGGTGTGAAAATCTGCAGTAAGTCACACGTTATCTGTATGATGAGGGAAGTCAATGTTTTCTATACCATTTCAAAAAGAACTTCTCCTTTTCCAAAAGCCTCTCCCAGCCCCATCCTCCCTTTCCCTGCATGCACAGGACAAGATTTATTGGCAAAAATGGGCAGACAATTAATTTTCTTCACATAATTCCTAGTTAAATATTTTAAACAGACTGAAGATTTCCATTTTCTAGGCTGTGCTGTAAGCAGGATGTTTAAGTTAGAAAATCAAACCGACAAGAACCCAAACGCTGAAGCCCAAAACCTAAAGAAGTAACATTTAGGTGTCTTAAACGAAAAGTACCTGAAAAATGTCACAAAGAACTGCACCAGGTCCATAAAGTTGCTGTGCTGTGAGAATGCAATCTGCAAAAGAAAAGCAAATGCTTTCTGTTACTTACTGGAAAGAAAACTCACATTTCAAAATATTTAAAAAGGATTAAAAATGACAATGAAAAGCATCTTTACTCAGATCAATTCATATTTTTGAACACTGTTTTTGAAAAAGAACGGAAATATTCAGAGGGAAAAGAAAATAAATTATAACTTCATATTGTTTTGAAAACATATATCTCAAAAATGAAGCTGAACAAGTAACTCTCTCTCCCAGACATGTTCCAAGGAATATTCTTTAGTGCACATTGTACAAAATACTACTTCAAAAACTTAGAACAGAGGTTTCACAGAGCTGCAAATAATCTTTAATTAAAAGTGAAAATCTTTAATTATTGTTTACACAGCAATCCAAAATTCAATATTTATATTTCAAACAATATCTAGACAACAAAATCTCCTCAAAAAGGAACTTACACCAAGAGCTGCAAAGAGGCACGAAACACAGAAGATGATAGATACTGTGAAAACAGCTATGGCATTCATCTTAGCTCACTTCCCTGCAATCCAACGGCAGAGAGAAGGGAAAAACAACGGAATATTTGGGACAAAAACCAGAGGGAAGAGGCGAACAGGAAACTGGGAGGTGGTTAGAGGCAAAAGGGAAGATTAGGGAGCCTGGGTAAAAATAACAATGTGGAGGGGAGGCGAGCCAAGAGAAAAGCAACTTGAGCAATATTAGGAATCAGAAGTTCTTTCCAGGTACCTCCTATTTCCTCTGCCTATCAATCTCTCAGCACCACAGCAGGATATTAACTCTTTCTTGAAGTAACAGAATTTATTTCAGAATTAAAGTCAAATCTGCACTGACAAAAGCTTTTCATGGACATTAAATCCATTTCTGGCATCATTTGTTGTTTTTCCCCCTTAACAAACAGTACTTCTGGTAACATTAGCATAAACATAAATCCCTCCTCTCAGCCATAGCCACATCCCAAAATTCATGAATATGTGTAAAGTGAGTCATTGCTTGGGTTTCTGTTGCTCTGGAACACTTTCTATGATCATACTTGCTTTAAATATCCATTGTAACTTAGTACAGAAGCTGCCCCAAATAGTTTTCTTAGATAGATATTGAAATACTCTGAAGTTGAAAGTTCCTTTGCAGTGCACAACCACTGTGTAGCTGCAAAGTGAACTCCAAACCTGCACGCCAGATGCTGCAACCTCAACAGTCCTGCCTACAAAAGACAAGAAAACACAGAGTTTCTTGTTGATTTTTGCTTCTGAAGTTCTTCCCAATAGTTTTCTGATTATAAAAAGACAGTGAGTAAGATTTCACTTTTTCTGTAAAAAATCAGTGCCTGGTAACTAAGGTGGCACACTATTTGCATAAATGGATATTCTGGAATAAACATAATATTCTGGAATGTCTTTAAGGCAAAGATAATCCTTACTAAAATATCAAATCCCAAAATACAAACATGTAACGTGGCCAGCATAAAAATAATAACTTATTATTTCTGAGAATAACCATGATGCTGAGTGACTATAAGAGATGCATTTCAAAACAAAGCCCTTGTTATGTATCAACAATCCTTTCGTAGAAAAAGAAAATTAAAAGCACAAAGGAGTCACCAACAGGCCAGTCCTCTGTGGATGACCACCAGGACCAGTTTCTGTGATGGAAACCAAAACTTGCTCCCATTAGAAAAAACTAGAATCTGTTAATTTTAAAATAAGAGAGATTCTATGAAAGATTAATGAGACTGTTACTAGAGAAGGGCTTCTCATTTTTTGATAACAACTGCAGGAAACAAATAAAACAAAAACAAACAAACAAAAAATAATTTAGGTTTATTTCACACGGAAGCCTTACGAATGCTTTATCAGTGATTCTTTTCTCTACCTGTCGAAGTTCTTCTCCTGTAAAGCCCAATTGAGGACCTGTACCTCATACATGGAGTAAAAAAAATCCAGGCTGTTTCTACAATTTATTCCTCACAAGCTGAAAATACTTTGTGCCATCAAACCTGACCAATCTGTGTCACAGGCAATTTGGTCTCATAATTGTTAATGGTTTGCTTACTTAGAGCTTAATTTCCCCTAATATTATCTGTTCCCAGGACTTAATTAATTCAGTTACATTGAAAGTTTGGTTGGAAATAGCTGTTGAAAGTAGGCTGTTCATTCTGGATCCACGAAAAATATGGCACCAATTTCTTAGCAGTCCGGATTTTTAATTAAGTTTAACTGACGGTAGAAGATTCATTTATCCATTCTGAAAAAACTCATTTTGTACCAAAGGATGAAGCAGTTTAACTGCAGGAAAGCTCCAAGTAGCTCATGCTGGGGACCTGGAAAGCCTCCTCCAGGTACAGGGCAGAACCTTAGCTCAGCTGCAAAATCAAATCCCCACTTTCATATTAAAGGATCCCAGAAATTATTTAGGTTTAGGCTCTGAGCCCACTCAGTCCAACCATCCCCCAGCACTGCCAAGGCCACCACTGCCCCATGTCCCCAAGTGCCACATCCACACAGCTTTGAAATCCCTCCAGGGGGAGGATCGGAATGGGGACTCCAGCACTGCCCTGGGCAGCCAAGGCTGGACTGCCCTTTCCAGGAAGAAATTTTCCCTAACATCCAACTTAAACCTCTGCCTGGGCACACCTGGAGTCACCTTCAGCCACTGTCAAGCAGCACCCCCAGGTCCTTTTCCATGGAGCAGCTACCTGACTCTTCCCAAGCCATACACGGCACTCAAGGATGTTTTATACCCTCTTCTTAGGAATAACAGGGTACCCTTAGGTAGCTAAGATCGGATACTTAATTATGTTAATTCCAAAGAATATTACAAAGCTTGTGTTTATCTTATCTGAAAAGGTACCTTGGAGAGCACAACCGCCTATCAGGCTTTTTCTATCGCCACATCATTTGAAGTACCAAAAAAATCCACCTGCTTTCCAGAGGACCAGAAATAGCTGGCTGTACGGACTGACAAAAAAATATAATGAAGAGCTTTACATTTTTTATCATTTGATTAGCATAAAGTATGAAGCCAAGAAGAAAATTTGGCTTCCTCTAACTAGCCAACATCTAAAAATCGCACCGGTTTTGAAATCAGTACACACAGATTTCAAAGGAGTTAATGGCAAATGACTTGGCCACAAAATAACATAAGCAAAGGAAAAGTATATTTGAACCCAACTGACATTTCAGTAACAGCTGGTATTTCAAACTCAAAATATTGCTGGAGCTAAACTACAGCCTGTGACTGATACAAATTTTGAAAAACAAATTAGGACAATTACATACCAGGACTTGGTTTGCATAAGCACCAGAGCTTGTTCTTGAAGACAAAAGAAAATTGAGAATAATTTTGAGGGAACAATTTTGTACAAAAGTAGGTCAACTAAGACCTAAGTTCACCTTAAACCTGTACATGCAACAATACCCAAAATTATATAAACCTCTATTCTTGTGATCTGCAAGTGCCCTGAACTCTTTAAAAACAACTTGAGTTTCACATACCACTAAGAAAACTCAGTCCCCAACCAAATAAGAAATTATGTAGAATTTTTTTATTAAATCCAGCAAGAACCAGATTTGAGTAACTCCTCTCATTTAACTGTAATACACAGATGCACAGGTAATTCATCAATGCATAACTCTTTCCACTTGTGCTGGAAGTTACTGATATTTTAGAGGAAGCCAAACTATTCACCACAATGGCATTAGGACAACTCCTTCTCCAAACTCAAATAATTTCCAATATTGTACATAGTATTAGCACCCCTAATCTAAAATTAACTAAAGAACTGATAATGAAAGAGTTGGGGTTGTTGCAGAAGGCTCTGGGGAGACCTTCCAGTACCTAAAGGGGCTCCAAGAAAGCTGGAGAGGGACTTTGGACAAGGACCTGGAGTGACAGGACACAGGGCATGGCTTCCCACTGCCAGAGGGCAGGGATGGATGGGATATTGGGAAGGAATTGTTCCCTGGGAGGGTGGGGAGGCCACGGCACAGGGTGCCCAGAGCAGCTGTGGCTGCCCCTGGATCCCTGGCAGTGCCCAAGGCCAGGCTGGACATTGGGGCTGGGAGCAGCCTGGGACAGTGGGAGGTGTCCCTGCCCGTGGCGGGGGCTGGAACTGGATGGGCTTTAAGGTCCCTTCCCACCCAAACCATTCTGGCATTCTGTGAATGTACCGAAGAATATTTCAAGTATGGCAATTTCATACCGTAATTTGGTACATTCTGGGTCTCTAAACACTTGAGAAAACATGAACAACCACAGAAAATAGTGTTCCCACAACTTTTTTATGTTGGTAACAACTCAGGATTATTGATGCATTGTATATCTATCTTTCTTCACAAATATATAAAGTGACTAAATTCCCACCAGTGGTGCCTTCCTTTTCATCCCTATTTCATATTAAGGATGAGAAAAAGAGAAACTAAAAATTATATTTTGCACAGGACATGCTCCTAGAATAGAACTGTGTAAGAAAGAAAAATAAAAGTCTAATTAACTTCTGAAACTGGAGGGGTCCAGCGGAGAAGGCGCAACGTGACGCTGGCTCCCAGAGCTTGGGGCTTGCTGTGAATTCAGAAGGTATCAAAAGGTCCTACTGCTACATCCATTAACCTCACCTGGCAGGTGGCAGAATGCTACAGCACCCGTGTTTTGAAAGTATACAGGACCACATAGAAATTTGGAGATTTTTGGGCTGCTTTTTGCTTTTTATTTCAATCTAGCCCCAGCACTAAAGTTAACAAAGAAAAAGCAGCAGGGGAAACAGGAAAGCTGGGAGTTCCACAGGCTTCCAGCAAGAGAAAGCGACGAGCCAAATAAGCTGCAGGTGACATTTATGCACATCTTCCTCTATTTCTTCCCCAAAACTCCACTGTCTTGTCTCTTTTTTCCTATGGTTAGAGGCAAGGATTCAATCTGACCTTGGAGAATACAGACAATGCTAACAGGACGCCATGGCCTGAATGCTGAGTGCCTGCGCCTTTGTCAAAGGACCTGCTGTAAAACAAAGGGGGTTTAAGTATTCTTGAGTGATGTCAAAGTCATCAAAACATTCATTTTGCCCTCTAGAATAATGCTGGGGGGGAAACTTCTCTTCTCCTCAAGAGTATCGTCATGCCCTGTTCCAGTTCTCCTTTAAACACAAACACAATGTGCTCTAATGAAACACATGGCCAAGATCCATGTTGATCTTGGTGCTCTCCACTCCAGAGGAGCAGCGAGCCAATTCCAAGAGCCCTGGCGGTGAGGTTTTAGGAAAGAATGAGCCAGCACAGCAATCCAGCTCCACCACCTGAACATGGTCTCAGTTCTGCCACATGCTGCTGCTTCCTGTCTTCTGTGAACATCTTTAATGAGCCATGGAAGTCGTTAAGGCAGTGGAAAGCTAATCATAGGAATGAAAGGCAAAAAGCCCTTCAAAAATACCCTTCAGAAGCTGGGATTTTGGAGCTGACCCTGCTCACTGGGGGATGAGCAAACACAGCAGCAACCTGAGACGAGCCTTTTTCAGGCAGGTGGCCCTTAAATCATCTCAACAATGTCAGTTCCAAGGAACACTTTCCAGAAGGAAGTGTTGTTCACCTCTGCAGATGATTTATGGGATTCAGACACAGATTAAGACATCCAAATCCAGGATCACAGGGATATTCCTATCAGCCCTTTACACTCAATGGAAACCTCATCTGTGATTCAGCTGACCCATGCAGGTGCCTAAAAACTTATTACCTGACCAGTTCCATAACAGAACTGTAAACACTGAGGCACGCAGAGCCATCTATTTGTAGACCCCTAAATTTAGATAGTTTAAATTTTTCCATGGTGCATCCTTGCCCTTGGTTTCATGGATGCACTAGAAGCTCCATTCGTTGCCTAAAGAGCGGTGAAAGCTATTGCCACTGCCCTGAGACATCTCACCTGGCCTCCAGCTGCTGCTCTAGAATCACAGAAAGGGCTGGGTTGGAAGGGACCTTAAAGACCATCTCATTAAAACCCCCTACCATGGGCAGGGACACCTTCCACTAGACCAGGTTGCTCCAAACCCCATCCAAGAGCTTTTGGGAGAATCCATACCCCAATCACACCACGGAAGCAGAAAGACATTCTCTGGACATTCACCTCAGAGGCACCACAAATCTCTATTTTAAATAAACAGCAAAACTGCACCCAAATTTGGAGGTCAGGAAGAAAATTTAACCAGATCCACAGGGAAAAGATTCTCTAGACAGGAAGTTAAACCTTAGGTTTCAGAGAAGAAAGGGTCTTAACAGGAGTTAATTTTAACTTGAAAAACTCTGATAGACAACGAGTTGAAGTGGAGCATGATTTGGAGGTGGGAGATCCCAGAGAGTTTGTAATACACCTGATGCTGTAGGTGTGGACATCAGAAGCAGCACTGGAAGGGGCTCTAAGGTCTCCCTGGAGTCTTCTCTTCTCCACGCTGAACACCCCCAGCTCCCATTCTGTCTCCATAGCAGAGAGGCTCCAGCACCTGGAGCACCTCCATGGCCTCCTCTGGACCAATTCCTCATCTACTGAACAGTTCACCCATCAAACCCATCTTTCTCCAAATCAGAGAGAACTTGGTGCAGCTGAAGAGGTTCCCATGCTCACATTTGCATTCTACAACAAGCAAAAATAAAACCCTCACTCAAATTTGATTTTCACACCTACTACTCCGAGTTGCTCTGCTCTTGCATGAAGGGTGAAAGAGATTAATGACTTACTCCTCACCTGCTGCAATATTAACTGAGCCATTGAGCTTTATGGCACAAATACTCGCTACTGTGCAAATATAAAACCTGGTTCACTTCTGAACTTATTCTGAGATGAAAATCGATTTATATTCCAATACTGTGCTGCCTTCCTGCAGTAGTCACAAATTGTCACTTCTAAGCTAATTGGCTGCAGTCAGCAGTTGGCTCAGAAATGCCAATTATACGTGTTTTGTCTTCCCATGTGAACTCTCTGATGTTGTGCAGAGCGAACACAGGCACGACTGTCTCTAAATTAAAAATAGTGCTTAAGATGTGGTCCCAAATTTCACTGCATCCCAGAAATTATCACACAAATCTGACAAATGAGAAGTATTTGTTCAATAAACAGCCAGGGGTTGAATTGTGATGCTCATCTAAATTTAAAGTGCACTACGAAATAAAATTCAGGGAAGTCCCATAATTGAAACAGCAAACTCAGCTCAGACCCCGCACACCTCCACGTGACTGTAACGCACCCCAAGAAAGCCGAGGCAGGGCCAGAAAAAACTCAGTTTTTCTGAATCCTCAGTGAATTCTCCTGAATTCTCTGAACTTCTCAGTTCTTCTTTCAGGCCACTCACAAGAAGAAAGACCTGGAGGGGCTGGAGCATGTCCAGGGAAGGGAACGGAGCTAGGAAGGGGCTGGAGAACTCCTGAGGGAGCTGGGAAAGGGGCTCAGCCTGGAGAAAAGGAGGCTCAGGGGGGACCTTGTGGCTCTGCGCAAGTCCCTGACAGGAAGGGGCAGCCGGGGGGGTCGGGCTCTGCTGGCAGGGAACAGGGACAGGAGGAGAGGGAACGGCCTCAGGCTGGGCCAGGGCAGGCTCAGGGTGGACATTAAGAAAAATAGGGAAAGGGCACCGCTGCCCAGGGTGGTGATGGAGTATCCCTCCCTGGAGGGATTTAAAAGCCAGGTACATGTGGCACTTGGGGACATGGGTCAGTGGTGGCCTTTGCAGTGCTGGGGGAACAGCTGGACTCGATGGTCTTAGAGGGGTTTCCACCATAAATGATTCTGTGATCCTGCGATTGCAACAATTGTTCTGGAGACATGGAAGCTCTGAGGTATTTGGAAAGAGTGGTTAAAAATAAAGACCCTAAACCTTGAGATAAAAGGCAAATCACCAGCAGGAAAACACTCCGATCCCCTGAGTTCCAGGTCCTCAAGCACCTCCCTCCAGTCCCAGCCGCTGCAGTGTGGATGCATTTGGGAAGGATCCCATTGCATTTGGGAAGGATCCTGTTCCCTGGCTTCGTGCCGAGCAGCGCTCTGACACCATCTGCGTGCAGGCTCAGTCACATTCGGCAGCATCCCAACTATTGCTGGAGAGTTTCAGCATGGAAAAAATTAAAACTTAGCACATAACAGCTCAAACTCTCACTCAGACCCTCGAAGTCCAGTAAAAATGAGCTTTACAGTCTACTGAGCTTAAAAGGAATAAAAACTGTTTTCCTAAAGAGCTGGTGATGTAAGTACACAAGAGGGAATCAAGAATAAAAAGAATAAAACAGCAAAAGCAATATTTGCAAGTTTATTTTTTTAGGCTTCAAAATAGCTGACAGATGGAAACAGGCAAAACCTTCTGTCTTGCATCATTTCTGACCAGACAAAACAGGGGAATAAATGCAAGACAGAGTTCAGGGTTGCAGTGGTGTTAATGGGGAAAACAAGCTCTGTCTCCTTCCCTGAGGAGGCTGTGAATTCTAAGAATCATATTGGATGAGAAATTTAACATGTTTATCAATCTGTAGCAAAAACTCTTGCAATATTCCAGCTGCAGGAATCTCTACAAAAAATTTTAATGATTTTTCATCTTTAATAAAATAAAGTAGTAAAGTAAGTGTATATATATTTATACATATTACATATAGAATCATAGAATGGTTTGGGTTGGAAGGGACCTTAAAGATTATCTAGTTCCAGCCCCAAACTAAATATCTATTTATATAAGTAACCAAATTTAAATACCTTTGAATGACAACATTCTCACATTATTACACAATACTGAAGCCACGTGTTGTCTCAAACCTGGTGTCACATCACAACCTGAAGTGGCAGTAATTAAAACCCCCCCAAATTTACTTTAAACAAACTACATAGTATCATCAGGATCAGTTTTAAAGAGCCATGGAATCAGAATCATAGGGCTGGGCTGTTTTATTCATCACAGGTTTTTCTGTTGAGAGCCTTGGCTATGATTTTTTTTCAAAAAATCTTAACATGAAAAACATAACCATGCTGGGTAGGGTGAAATGAACAACCTCTCTATAAGCTCTTATATTTGCATTAAAAAGGCCAGGTAGTCACTGTCTATCACTAAAAGATTTCTAGAACATGTAATTCACCATTCTGTCATGAAGAATTTCCCAGTAAAATACTGAAGTGACAAATCAATTGATGAAATTTACTTCAATCCTCAGTCAAAATATCAATGTAATTTATCGATAGTTTGGGTCCAAGTGTAGGAAGGTGGATAGTGCTAATCTTGCATGCAAAACAGACTGTTTAAAGAAATAACTGTAATACCTAATAACTATAATAACTAATAACTATGACACTTATAACTAAAAAAAAAAAATTTAAGAGAGAATCAATTTAGTAAAAAAACCCTATCAAATCCCCAATCATTCCAGAAGTTTATTCCTATACAGGACTGTGACAGTACTACCCTGCCCTGACCCCAGCTCTTGCTTGCCAACATTGCTGTGAGCAACATTTGCCAATACAGTAAAAAAAAAAGTCAAAATCTTAATAATACAACATCAGGAAAATAAGTGAGAGAAAAAGAAGTTCTCAGGACATTCCAGGAATCTTTTTTTTTTTTCCCAAAAGCAGCACTGCAGAGTCAGCTGAGAGCTGTTAGTGGAGTGCCGGTGTCTCTGGCTCTGTGTTTGTGAGCCAAACCAGCCACAGGCTTTTGGGTTTGTCACCCTCTCCTAGGTCTGGATATACTTTCCCCTGTGGTTTAGCCAGGCTGAATCCACTGTCGCATTTCAGTGTGCAGCTTCTTCTATTTTATTGCCACTACACTTTCCTCTTCTTCATTTACTCTGCTCACTATTCTTCGACTCTTTAAATAAGCTTTTATATAAAGAAAAGTATCTCACCTTTTTGCCTCCCCAGCAATGGTTCACAGCACTCATTTGAATTTGGGGTCTATATTTACATTCTGTGGTAGGTTATGGTGTTTGCAAGAGTTATTCATCACAGAAATACAGTAACTTCAAGCAACCAGCACTGGCCTCAACCAGGAGAAATTAATGCCTAATTTGAACTTTCCTTCTATAGAAGATTAATTCCGCAAGTTTTCATGTATTATATATTAATTATTTATATGTTATATTTATATATTATATTTTCCAGTCCTGCATTTGAAAAGAGAAAAAAAAAATCAGCTTCCTTAAAATTAAGGCAATCAATACATACGTCACCGTCAGATCTCAAAAAAACACAACCTAAGGAATGTTCCTGGTATTATGAAATCTGAATCACAGGCTGTCTCTCTCTGTTCTCCTATAACTTCTCTTATTTATGCAGCTAAAGTTTTGCAACAGGCACACAAAAAGACTTCCGGTGATGTAGGAAGATATTACAGTAAACCTCACAAACGTTATGAGAGTCACTACAGTTCATCCCAAGAAATCCCAAGCCGCAGATGTAAAACTCCAAGATTTTAATGGTTCCCCCTTCCAGTACCCAAAGAAGCCCCAAGAGAGCTGGAGAGTCAAGGGCCTGGAGTGCCAGGACATAGGGAATGGCTTCCCACTGCCAGAGGCAGGGATGGATGGGATGTTGGGAAGGAACTGTTCCCTGGGAGGGTGGGGAGGCCCTGGCACAGGGTGCCCAGAGCAGCTGTGGCTGCCCCTGGATCCCTGGCAGTGCCCAAGGCCAGGCTGGACGGGGCCTGGAGCAGCCTGGGACAGTGGAAGGTGTCCCTGCCCATGGCAAGGGGTGAAACAAGGTGCTCCTTCATCTCCCTTCAACCCAAACCATTCCATGAATCTCTGATGAAAATCCCCCCGCCCCGACACAGCACCTGGGAAAAGTTTGGCATGAACAATTTTCAGGGCTGCTCTAGCCACAGCCTCCTGTAAAAAGGACTGAAGTGGCACCACATCCTGCCAAGGGTTAACTGCCTTTGAGAGAAATCCTCCTTTTAAAGGATTTAAGAAGGTGCTAACAAAAACATTACTTAATCGAAAAGGGAACAACTTCTAAAAGGAGAAAAATGTCATCGGACGATGCCAAAAATAAGGCGGCAGGAGCAGATAAAACACAAGCAGCTGTTTCATGTTTTAAAGGACCATTTAACTGTTCTGTTTTAAATCTTTCCATCCCACAGTAGAAGATGTCAGTTTGCCTGTTCTGAAAAATCAGCATATAATTGCATGTCCCCAAAAGTAATTACATTCAACAGCAAATTTCATCAGATTAACAAATTGATTTACGTTTCATTGTTGGATTTCAAGAAAACCTCTCACATGGCAAGAGAGAATGCAGGAAGAGAGGCCCGAAAGCACCAGCAGTTATGGCTAAAGGAAGGCAAGGGACATCATTAGCAAACAACTTTGGCACTACGATGCTTTCAGAAGCAACAGAAAAAAAGAACATTTTTGAAATAAAGGGTCCCAGAGAGTTGAGGATGATTTTATCTCTCCCCCATTAAATATGCATGAGGCACATGAGGACCTGGCAGGAAATCTGTCCAGATCAGCAACCTCACTGCGATTTCAAGGCTACATAATTTTTTTATCAAAGCAGTCACTACCTATCTGAATGTATTTTATCCTCTTCGGCCAACAACAAAGACCCTTTTTCTTTACCCTCACTGAGAGCTCTCGTTCGATGAGCCTGTGACTTTTGACTTGAGAATGACACTAATTTAGAGAAAGGCTGGAAACCTCCATGGGCCATGCCCAGTCCTCAGGGGTATTTATGCCCTGTATCAAACACCTAATGCCTCCTCCAGAGAGGAATCAAGGAATTAGAGACACTACAGGCCCTGCTTTTTAACTGGGGATGGTTTCTTTGCTCGATCTTTTTCCATGTATTATCAAAGCCTTTTAGTCAGGCTGTAAACCTCAAAGAGGGAAACGCAGAGAGCATCACTGCTGGCAATATCCACGTCACCTGAAAGAGGCTGAAAGCCTAACATAAAAGGAATGTGTGAGATCTGCTGTTTCCACAGCTCTGTTTTGGGCCCTTCCTCACCTGGCAGGAGCTAAGGGTACGCCAAAGCTTTCCTTGGCTGTAGCAAAGTGTCATCCATCATTTAGCTCTGGAAGAAAACAAATGTTTCCTGAACTACACTAAACATGAATGGCAAGTAAAATTAAAGCTTAATTGAAAGTGGTATTAAGATTCTTGCTAATGCAGACCACCTGTTTTAAGGGTAATGTTGCCAATAAAACTAGCAGGATGATGGGGAAGAGCACTAGAAGAAGAATTTCAAATCAAAACTGCGTTAATGAAGGAGCTTTACTTTGAAAAATGAGAATTTCAGAAAGTTTCAGTATTTACATACTGCAGGATACCAGAGCAATGAAACACTGAAATGAACAATGATATAGATCAGATCGACAGCTTTGTCTGAGGATTGTGGAGTCTTCTTAGGAATGTAATTCCGGGTAGTTTGTAAAATAATTTGGCTAATACTTCCAACTTAAATAGCCATGTTCAGCATAAGAAAAAACAAGACCATTCCTCAGCAGAATCTCAGTCTAGTGTATAATTCATCTTCACTCCGAAATGCAGCTGAAACCAGGTGGCTCCACCTGAACTTTGCCTACATACTAAGACAGGAAATAACCTCCTGGCTAAGGAAAAGACCCATTTCCAACATCATTGCCAGCTCTGCTAAGCTAAAGAGACATGAAGGGAATTTGCTCTCCTACATCCCTACAGACATTTTCAGCGTATCACTGGAAACCAGTGGGAATTGTTTCCCAGGTCAAAGGAGGCAATTAGTAACTATAACACAATCCCATGGCAAACCCTTGGGTTGCACAGAGAGGCAGAGAAGTCTTCTGACGCCTGTGAAACAACAGAGCTTTGGCTATTCCCTTAGAACAACTCAGGATAGAAGAAAAAGTATTTAAAAAATTAGTAGTCACAGGTCTAATATACAAGGCACTTGAATCTAAGAAAGTGCCAGTTCTGAAATGTTTAATAGGAGCACAATCATACTCCCAGATCTATCAGAAATCTCACATAATGCAGCAGTGCAGCTCTTCACTGGAGCACTAAAATGAGCATTTTCCTTCCAAAGTTGGACGGAGTCATCCTGGCAATGGGAATTTAAGAAAAGCAACAGAATGCAGAGAGGGAGGGCCCCAAAGGAAGGGGGTGCATTAAAGAGCACATCAGCTAAAGGCTGACATCTCATTCCTGGGGATGGCACCTGCAACGGATCTGTAGAGAGCAGCTGGAGCTGTGACACCTGGACTTCTCCTGCGGAGCCAGGCTGGGAGAGCTGAGGGTGTTCAGCCTGGAAAGAGAAGGCTCTGGGGAGACCTTAGGGCCCCTCCCAGGGCCTAAAGGGGGCTCCAGGAGAGCTGGAGAGGGACTTGGGACAAGGGCCTGGAGTGCCAGGACAAGGGGGAATGGCTTCTCACTGCCAGACAGCAGGGTTAGATGGGATTTGGGAAGAAATTCTTCCCTGTGAGGCCACGGCACAGGTTGCCCAGAGCAGCTGTGACTGCCCCATCCCTGGACGTGTTCAAGGCCAGGTTGGATGGGGCTTGGAGCAGCCTGGGATCGTGGAAGGTGTCCCTGCCCATGGCAGGGGTTTGAATGAGATGGTCTTTAAGGCCCCTTCCAATCCAAACCAGTCTGTGATTCTAGGATTCTGTGTGCCAGTCCAAACACAGTCACTGGTGACAGTCACCTGGATCATTACCAAAAGAAAGCACCACAGACCAAATTATGATTTAATTACAGCACATTTGAGCCTGTCCTCCACTTCTAGGTCTCCCATTAGTTACAGTTTCTGCACTTGACCTCCTGACACCTCCTGTGCCAGCTGCGATCCACTGAAGGGACATGAATCGTTTCCACCTTTCAGTTCACCACTCACCCTTTCAGCAGAAGAACCAGGGAGCAATGCAACATTTTGACTGGGCTCACCAGTATCTTCCTATCAGGGTAAACAGCATGTTTGGAAATAGAATAATTATGACAACACATGATGTGACTGAGTTAAGCAATCCACAGATGGCCTTTAAGGTCCCTCCAATCCTGTTCGTTCCATAAACTATCTGTGTAAAAAGGGATAAAGATATGAAGAAGACTATATAGATAGACCATCCTGGAATGAATCAAGTAGAGGAAACCAGAAGAAAGTTTGAGAAACTAAAATTGAAGGCAGCAGAGGCAATTTTAGCTATTTTTCCATTACAGCCTTTATGAAATCTGAGTGGAAGGCAACAATTTAAGTGAGTTGAATGTTTCCCACTGGTTCTCAAATACTCTTCAAACAGTGGGAGCTATGCAATGCTGCTGCAGCCTCCACCACGCTGCACATGCAGCGATGCTACCTAGTTACAGTGGCACTTTTTGAAGCCCAACACGATGATGAATTGCCAAGAAAATGATATGTAGTGAATATCTAATGAGATTTTGCAAATGGCACATTTTGTATGCAAGGGCTGCAAAAAGTCCTTCGCCTCTTTTTGCTTCTTGAAGCATTTGATTCATAATTAACATTTAAACATGTTCAAAATCAGAATCCTTCAACCAACACAAAAGAAAGAGAGGAGGCAATTTCCAGTTAATGATACAATTACAAACTGGTTTTGCCTTAATCAGCTCCTAAACGTCTTACACATTCTCAGGACGTAGAGATCAATGTTAGATGCTCTGAATCTGAGAAGAAAAAATCGAATATGAAATGGGACAGAATGTTAGTGAATATAAACAATAGTTTGGGTATGAAACAAGACTAAACCACCAATTTCTACTTAGTGAGTGGCAGCAAACACCATCAGCAGTAAATTGTAATGAAGCAGAAAGCTTACAGCCAGGGGAGAATTTGCTGTATTAGTAGATCGAATTTTCACCCCACCTGTACACTCTGGAGAGGGATTCACTCACTGGAATCGGCTCCAGGTAAATACATACTAGTTTAAACAGTGTTAAAACCTGCTGACATTTACACAGGTATCAAAGAGTTTCAAACTCTCACCATTAACTACTTGTCAGCTCCAGAACTGCAGCTTCACCTCAGAGTGAGCTGACTTTGCATGGATTGAAGCCCATGAAGAGAACTCCTCTGAAAGTTTCTGCACTGAATTCCTCTGCTTCTTACTGTGCTATTGTACAGCTGATTATTTATAGTTAATATCTCTCTTCTACTCTGAGCTAAATTTGGAAAGAGTAACAAAGCAAACTCACAATGAAGATTAAGCAAACAGGAAAAATAGTGGGGGAAAGATTATTTTATTAGTTACATATACATTTACATAAGTGAAAAAAAACCTCAACCCTTCAATGCCCACTAACGTCCTTTCCTAAAGGGTGCACTCCCACTTTGGGGGAAGATAGGGAATATTTAGAGCAAAGCTGAAGAGAAGAAGGTGAACAGCTGGGGTTTACTAAATGCTTCAAAATTCTGTGTGTCCAACGTTTGCAGCAAAGATGAGCTCACAAAGCAGAGAGAATGGAAATATCCGGACACTGTTGACAAGACCTTACCTGGATTTTCAGGAAAGTTTGGCAAGGTAAGGCTTTAAGTGAACTCCTCCGTGCTTGGAACAGCTCAGAAAGGAGGACTTAGGAAGATGATTGCTGTATTTTGAAGGCTTTCTGCATTTTGCTGCTTTAGTTCTTTTACTGAATAATCATTTTAAGTCATTAACCAGGCAGGGAAAGACATCCTAAACCAATACACTTTAAAAAAGAAATGAACTGAAGTGGTTTGGAAAAGAGGTGGAGCGAGATGGGGAAAGAAGAGCCAGAACTGAACATTGGCAGGGACACAGCCATCTCTTACACAAAGGAGCATTTATACTTTCCAAGTGCAGATTTTAACAGGGAAGGAGAGAGAGCGAGTAAGAGAAAGATTTCAATCAAGGACTTCAAGATAAAGTTTGCAATACTTTAAAAAAAAGAAAGTGGATTATAGAATTGCTTTGCCGTAAAAACTACATTTCTGAAATTTTCTGTTGCAAGATTTTGTATAGACGTAAACACTCATGTTTAAATACATCTGTTGTATTGAAATTGAAAATAAGCCAGGACAAGTGAGTGTATGCACGATGACAGTTTACTAAGATATTCAAACAAAGAATAAACACCCAAAAATATGATTTGGACACGCTGCACTGCCCAGGAACAGCCCAAACACACGCGTGAGCTGCCAGGTGATGCACACACATGAGGACAGAATAATTTCCAGCAGCTTGGCAGGAGCAGAATTTTCCTGACTTTGACATACTCTATTAAAATCAGTGTAATTTCCAAAGGGAAATTGAAACATGTTCTGTAGCTGCGTGACAGTTTAACAGTGGAGTTGCAGTGAGGAATACTGTAGGAGACAAGCTAGGAGATAAGAGAACAGTTTGCATCCTGCGCATACTGCAACATGGAGTTTTAATTAACAAGCCAGTTTGCCCTGAAGGACTGATCTCAACAGCACAGGAACTTTTCTGCAGTGAAATCAGGGATTAACCCCTTGCAAAAATAAATGAGGGAAAGGTTTGAATAAAAACTATTCCTGAGAAGAATATAGCATGGGATGAGTCAAGGACTGATGGCCAGGAAGTCTTAAAATCACGGAATCAGAGAATGAGGTGGGTTGGAAGGGATCTTAAAGCTCATCTCAATCCATCCCCCTGACGTGTGCAGGGACACCTTCCACTAGACCAGATTGCTCCAAGCCCCATCCAACCTGGCCTTGGACACTTCCAGGGATGGAGCAGCCACAGCTTCTCTGGGCACTTGTCAAAAAAATCTTTGTCCCAAAAACCTGTACTGTGATTTAGCTTCTATTTTATCATACTGAACACAAACTACAGAGAGCCACGACGTCACAAAAATGAAAAAAATTGGGGCATGGAAAGGACAGGTAGGAACACAGATTGCAACTGAGGGAAGCTCAATCCATCATGGCAGATTGCACAAGACCTGAAAGGACACGGTGAGTCCTGGTTTTTAGCTATGCACTGAAGAAACTAACTGAAAACACTGAAACGAACAGAAATTCTATGGACCACAGATTCCTGGTTGCTGCCAGACTTCTTCCCAAGAAGTATGTCTCAACGAATAAGAGCTGATGCTATTTTAGACTTTGTTTTGGCAAGTAATAAAGACATTTAGAAGAGCTGGTGATAAAACATTAACTTGGATTGAGTGCATACAAGCAGATTCACATTAAATTAAGGATAAAGAGAGAGGTTAAGTGGTGTAAGAGAATCAAAGTTCACTCTTTAACTATGAGAAATGAAATCAAACAGTAAAATCAAGTAGATTAAGGAGATCAGGAATGGGAAAGCTGCCATCTAAATATTTCTCTCAGGTCAAAGATGCAAAACTATTTGAAAGCTGCATCCTCAGAGCTAACCTCAAAAGGGACATGAGGATCAATTAAAGAGACTTTGTATTATGGAGAGGAAAGGATTCATTAGCAATGTCTTTAAAGCCAGCAAGAAGTAGAGAGATAAAATAAGAACTGCCAGAAGTCAAGCTGTGCCAGAGCTCAACAAATGAAAACAAAGCAAGAGATGTTTTAGCCATACAAGTAAAGAAAACCAGGAGGGGAAGGGAAGAGGGGATGCTGTAAGGAGAGGTATTAAGAGTTTTCATTAGGGATAAGGACACCGAACATGGGTGCAAGGCAGTGTTTAATGGGAATGAAGTTACAAGAGATACACAACAAAGGTGGAGACAGAACTCAAGTATTTTGATGCATTCAGAGCCAGTGAAAGCAGACAACTTGCATCCCAACCCCAAAAGAAACGGTTCATGAAATAATATCCTCTGGAATAAGGCTGTTAAAGCAGTTTACCATCTGAGCATTGCTGAGCATTGAACATTTAAAACTTGTACTTAGGGAAGGGGGGGAATCTAAATATTTGCCCTCCCAAGACCTCTAGAGAATGTAAAGTTTCAAGACAAGTTTGAATGAAAGAACTTAATTAGCAAATGAAAAACTGAAATGAACAAGCAGTGGAGCTGATAACAGTAACCTGTGTCATGCCAGTTCACTATTTTCTGTTTGGAAAAATAATTTATTAGATAGACCTAGGCAACAGAACGGAGCTAATCCATCCAAAGTTTCATTATGGATATCAATATAATGGGAATTCCTGGGTGAGATAAAGATGGTGAAGAATATTTCAAGAGTTAAGAGTGGTTAAAGAGGGCAGAAGTTAGTTCAAGGATGGCATTTGGACAGAATGACTGATATATTCATGTCCTCAAAAAGTCCAGAGGAGGCCCTGGAGCTGCTCCCAGGGCTGGAGCCCCTCTGCTCTGGAGCCAGGCTGGGAGAGCTGGGAATATTCACCTGTAGAAGAGAAGATTCCAGGGAGAGCTCAGAGCCCCTTGCAGGGCCTTCCAGGAGAGCTGGAGAGGGACTTGGGCCAAGGGCTGGAGGGACAGGACACAGGGAATGGCTTCCCACTGCCAGAGGGCAGGGAGAGATGGCATATTGGGAAGGAATTCCTGGCTGTGAGGGTGGTAAGGCCCTGGCACAGGGTGCCCAGAGGAGCTGTGGCTGCCCCTGGATCCCTGGAAGTGTCCCTCATGGAAGGCCAGGTTGGATGGGGCTTGGAGCAACCCGGGCTAGTGAAAGCTGTCCCTGCCCATGGCAGGGGGTGGAATGAGATGCTCTTTAAGGTCCCTTCCAACCCAAACCATTCCATGATCTCTGTTCCAGACCTCGAAAGATTTTGTCTTTCAAAGAACACCCACACCACTCTGAGCACACAGGGAGTTGATATTTGACCAGCCCACTGCAAGAAAAAGGCCGAGGCTCCTGTGAATTGTGAGCTGCCTCAGCAGCTGCAGAGTCTCTGTGACTGCAATCACAGAGCGATTCTGGTCTGATTTTATGACCACCAAGCTTCATCCACTGCTTCTCCTGTACCAGCTTCATCACCACAGCCAGCCTGACACCCAAGGCACTGCCTTGTCAACCAACTATACTGAATGAAGGGAAAGAATGAGCCTGTCCCTCTTGTCCTGCACATGCCACCAGCCTTAGGCAGCAGCAGGAGAAAAGGGATGGCCCTCGAGCTGTGCCTTTTGAGAACCAGACACTAAAGAGCCACTAAAGCATTTCCTCTGTCTCTTCTTTCCAGGCTTCATTTTTAGCTTTATCAGTCTTTTTCTACAACATCAAAATCTACACATTTGAAGTCAGACACCTCGTCAAACACGGCCCTGTTAATAAGTGAGTGTCTTGCTTTATTTCCCAGCACATCTTCAGATCCGCTGGGCTGAGGCAACATCAGAAGATGTCTCACACCTTCTTCCTCTTATCCAGGAACATCAAACTCTGTCTGCTGTGGGATTACACCAAGGCTGGTTCAGCTTGGAAACTCCAAGCACAGCAAACTGCCACAGTTCTTGAGAGAAATAAAATAATTTTACGTATATTAGCGGCTCTTACCTGTATTTTTATGGGCCAGGTGAAATTGCTGACGTAAACAAAGAATGTGATGTTTGGGTTGTTGCGGAAATCAAACTTCTCATTGGAGAAACTGTCCTTGTATTCTTTTATATTGGTTCTGGAAACAACTGGAATTTCCTCCCCAGCCTGTGTGCCAGCTGTTGTAAGAGTAGCAAGAAAAGATGTTTCAATGTGTATTTAAGAAAACAAACAAAAGGGCAAACCCTCCTAAATTCTAATGTTAAAAAATTAACTATTCATTCAAAACCAACTATTTTTAGCCGCACTGCATTATCAAAATCAATGTGTGCCAAGACGTTGCATTAAAAATAAATAAATAAATAAATAAATAAATAAATAAATAATATTTGCACTTCTAATGTTTACAAAATACACTATTAAAGTTGAAACCATAGGTTTTTTAAACATTTTACCTTCCCCCTCAGGCTGACAATTTAAGAACACTATTCGAAAAGTACATAGCTTAAAAACCCCCCAAGTTTTCCCAATTAAATTTGCATTTGTCAGAAACTGATAAATGAGAGAAGCTCCCAAGTTACTTAGATCATCCTCAATTCACCTGCAAAACTTGTGGACCAAGTAATGTTGAGGTTGAAGTTTTTAGATGCATTGATGAACATGTCCAGGTCTCTGTTTTGCTAAAGGAAGAAAACAAAGAAGAAACCCCATTTTTAGGATAAGCAATTTTACTGTACTGTTTCCTAGGAAATCTTCACACAAAAAATTATCCTGAAATTTGTTACTTACATAAAGAAAATACATCAAGCTAAAAACGATATACTGTATTTTCTGAAAGAAGTATTCTCCTCCTCAAGGAAAACATAACAAAGAATAAAAAAGTCATGTGACTAGAATATCACAGGAAGAACTGAGACACAAGATATGGGGTGAAAACAAGCAAAATGTCTCTGCTCCGGAGCCAGGCTGAGAGAGATGGGATTGTTCAGCCTGCAGAAGAGAAGTGCCTAAGAAGTGCCTAAAGGGGCTCCAGGAGAGCTGGAGAAGGACTTGGGACAAAGACCTGGAGGGCCAGGACACAGGGAATGGCTTCCCACTGACAGAGGGCAGGGAGAGATGGGATATTGGGAAGGAATTGTTCCCTGGGAGGGTGGGGAGGCCCTGGCACAGGGTGCCCAGAGCAGCTGTGGCTGCCCCTGGATCCCTGGCAGTGCCCAAGGCCAGGCTGGACATTGGGGCTAGGAGCAGCCTGGGACGGTGGAAGGTGTCCCTGCCCATGGCAGGGGGTTTGGAGCAGGATGAGCTTTAAGGTCCCTTCCAACCCAAACTGTTCTGTGATTTTAAAAAACTGGAATGGCTCAGAGGCTGTTCAAACAACTGGAAAGAATCAACTGTGGTTCCTTACGAAATTTTACTGTGATGATTTGGGACTGCACAGCCAAGCCAAGGTCAAAAAGCTCTGGTTGCTCCAGGGAGCTGGACACACCTTCCACATCACAAGACTACACCTGGAGACCCACAGAACTGTAAAAATTCATTGCCTCCAGGGCCAAGAGAAGACAAAGGACAAAGTTAAAAGGGAAAATAGAAAATTTACCTCTTCAGGTGTTGCTACAAAATTGATTGCTGTGTAATAGCGATCATCCTCCTGGGAAAGGCTGAAGGTGAACTGATAGTCGATGAGAAGAGTATCTGTAAGGAATGCAGGGAGACAGTTATCCCATCTCCTGGAATAAAATAACTTCTGTAAAGGAAGGCATGATCTCACTGAAGGGCTTCTTAGACAACTAAGACATGACACTGTCATGACACTGCTACAAATTACTCCAACCTACATATAGATCCCACTTAAGGAACAAAAAACTCTGGGAGTTGAGCCTAGAGGGGGAAGAGAGGTGGCTTATACTTGCCAGGCAACGGCCTCCAGCCTTGATCTAAATCAATATTTCTACCTATACATTGTAAAAAACATGCCAAAAGATTTACTTCACCTCTGTGATCTAAGGGAATAGTAGATCAATTCAGTAGCTGTGTAATTCCCACTTGGAAGGGGATAATGCACAGCACGAAGAAATATTCAAGGAATGGAACCAAGCAAGACTGGATGTGGACAGCACAAGGTTCTTCCTGCAAGAGTTGGAAAGTTTTGCCTTTCCCCACTTTTAGCCCATTTAACCGTCCCTGCCATTTCAGCAAAGAGTTTGGTCATCCTTACACAGAGATTGTCATGAGAAGCCAGCAGTGCCCTTGTTTGGCCACACAAGCAGATTTCAAATAAGCCAAAACCAGCCAGTTGATCATTTCTGTGCTGGACAAAACCACTATTGGAGACTTAACGTGATTTAAGATTCCATCTCTCCACGCCTGCCAGGCTGCTGATTGCTAATATTTGCAAATAGAAGCTGGAAAGTCTCCATTAGGTAATCTGAATCTTGGCAAAGGATCTTCTGGAACTGCATGGGAATCCAACTGCTCATTTCAGAGGAAACATGGCAATTTTGAAATCCATTCCAACATGGGCCAGAATTTAAAATTAACAGTATTTTGCATTTATAAAAATTCTAGACATTCTTTGCTTTTTACCTACTAGGAATACAGTTTAGAGTGTTCTCCAAAAGACCAGATTTCATGATGTTGAAAAACATTCAAAATATTGTTCAAAAGATCCAATCATCACACAGACCTTATCAAGAAAACCATTTTCATTCTCTTTAAACAATGCATTTGAGAAAAGTGAAGGTTTTTAAAGCTATTTTTCAGTTCTTTCCTTAATCCCCCATATTTTAAACACATGCTGAGGCCAAAACAAGTTTTAAATAAGGTGTTTTAAACTTCAAGCACATTTTTTTATCTCCAAACAAAATCCCAAGAGTACTCACAGTAGCACGTTCCTTTAAGTGGATTTCCCTGATATCTGTTTTCCACTTCACACCTAAAAAGAATATATATGTTTTAATAAATGGATTTTTTTTGCAGTTCTATTTATTCCCAGCCACTAAATACCAGAAAACACAACCTGTGCTGATAACAGTACGCGATTAAAGATGAGTATCTGAGCTAGACTGGGCTGATGAAGAAATTCCATGTTCCCTGCAAGTCCAACACATATGCAGTAAAAATAAAATATAAAATTCTGGATATTAATGTTTGCATCCACTTGGAAGGTATTTATTAGCTCTTCACAATGCACGGAACTGGATTAGCTTAGTCATTTATGGCTATTCCAGGTTCTATCCTATAAACGTTTACTCATGTGAGCAATGCTTTAAAAATAAACCTGGCAATGAAAGTATTTGGAATTAAATTATTTCCACTAACATTACACTAAAAGCATTTCTGTTATGTTACAGAGAAACCTCCAGCAAATTTGTTGCTCTAAAACTGCTCCATTAAGCTGCTTGAATGTCAAAGGCTCATTTCGGATATATTTACACTCCCACAGAACAACATCAGAGAGCACGGACAGTAAAATCTACCAATTAAAAAGAAACTATTGAGGGATAAAGCAAAGTCGAGAGAGTCCAGAGGAGGCCCCGGAGCTGCTGCAGGGCTGGAGCCCCTCTACTCTGGAGCCAGGCTGGGAGAGCTGGGAATGTTCCCCTGGAGAAGGGAAGGCTCCAGGGAGAGATCAGAAGCCCCTTGCAGGGCCTCAAGGGGCTCCAGGAGAGCTGGAGAGGGACTGGAGACAAGGGCTGGAGGGACAGGACACAGGGAATGGCTTCCCAGTGCCAGAGGGCAGGGTTAGATGGCATATTGGGAAGGAATTCCTGGCTGTGAGGGTGGTGAGGCCCTGGCACAGGGTGCCCAGAGCAGCTGTGGCTGACCCTGGATCCCTGGCAGTGTCCAAGGCCAGACTGGACAGGGCTTGGAGCAACCTGGGATAGTGGAAAGTTTCCCTGCCCGTGGCAGGGATTGGAATAGGATGGCCTATTAGAACCCTTCCAACCCAAACCATTCTGTGATTCTATGTATAGTTTGGGAGGTGGGGATTTTTTCACCCATCCCTTCTGCATGACATTCCCAGTTAAAATGTTTTCTAAAATTGGAATTCTTCAGGAAATGGTTCTGTTCATGATATTCCCCAGGGGAAACACGGCTGGCTGCACCCTCAGTGCAATCAGTCAACTGTCAGGAGGAAGAAATGAGCAGAGACATCATAAACACAACCATTAAAAAATGGGGGGGTGTCCAAGGTAGTACGTGCACAACTTCTTGATTTCAAATAACAAAGGGAAATGAACTCACAGTTGACACTCATCTCCTTTGATTCCCTTGGTTGTGCAGAAACATTTCCCTGTGTTCGTGTTGCAGACGGACGCGTGGCCATTGCATTTGCAAGCTGTTGAGCAGAGGGGGGAGAAGATGCAACGTTGAATGAAGAAGAGAAACAAATTCAATAGCAATTAAGTCCTTTAGTTGTCAAACTGAGATACATCAACAATTAACGTGCAGATGAAAACCCATTTGGTGCTCTTTGCTTTCTTTGTGCTACAGAAGGCAGACGAAAATAGAACCTTGCGTCAAAACAGAGCAAGCACAGGCTACCCAGGACTGATGTTTTGTATGAAATCATCATCAGACTGTGCTTTTTAGCCTCAAAAATTTATTTAACTTCCTCTCCTGTTGTTAGACAGCAGGGTTGATATCATAATTAGGAAAGAAAAGACAATATTTGGAATAATTTTGGACTTGGTAACACATATCAGCCAAACTTAAAACTCTCGAGAGAAGAGTTTGGAAAATAAAACAAAGCCTGTGGGACTTCAAGGGCTTTTTCTAGAAATAAATAAATAGGCCTTGGGAAAAATAATGTCTCATCAGTCCTATTGAGGAAATAATGTCATTATCAACAGCATCAGCAGAAAACATCTGGTGCTAAGACGATGATGTCCATGCTGGAACTAGTTTGGGGTGCATTCCCCAATATATTTTACAATAACTTTGCACTGAATGTCATCGAGTTGTGGTTGAAGCAAACCTGTACAGCCCTGAACAACTTCAGGTTTGAGACATGCCCAAAACTGACCACCTCATACACCCGAGTCTGCTCAAAATCCAACCCAAGGTAGCATGGTGGGGACATACAGGAGATTTTCTTCACAAAAATGCTCCTGATTTAAACTAAACGCTCATATTGACACACTTTGAGACCTTCATTTATAAAGATGTAGAAGAGAAACATGCAAAAAAACCCCAAAACCAAATCAACAAATAAGAACAAAGCCTACACAACCAGTTGACTTTGATATCTTGTTCACTACCACTGGAAGAACGGATTTAACAACTTCTCCTGGCATGCAGGTGCCTTTCAGTAGTTGTTCTGACAATGAAGGTGCATCCATCTGGAGCTGGGCATAGCAAGAGTGTACAATATAAGGAAAAAACTACACAAAGAGAAGATCTCTTGTTTATGGTCCCTGAGCTTGCTGGGAACAAGATGCTTTAAAGGCCGGAGCCTCCTTGTTAAGAAGACATAGTCCTCCTCATTAAGCCAATCAATGTACCACCAGGTTCTTAGACATGAAGTCCCCATCCTGAATATCTCTGCCAGCCTTGGACCTTATTTTAGGAATCCTTTTGATAGCTTCTTTCTATTGGCACATAATGGAAGCTATACTGTATCAGAGACACTCAATTGTGCTTCTCAGATGCAGATGAGAGGTCTCCTAGCAGCAACACAGAGCAAAATACAAAGAAGCTAAAAGGCCTATTGTGGGAACAAGGAGATGGAATCCAAATTCAACAAAATAATTGTATTCTGTGAAGGAAACACACTTTTCATTAGTGCCACTTAAAGAAAAATAAGTCTTACAGTACTATTGAGAATGTCTTGTACTTCTTTTCTCACACTTTGCACAAAGGAAGCAAAGTGAAGTTGGATCAATATTCAATATGAACACACATGAAATTTTTCCTGATTTTTAAACCTCAGGTTGTTTAGAGGCAGATTGCAGCATCTTGAGCAGTAACAATAATTTTTCTTTCCTCTCTGCTCTTTAGCCACATGCATATCAAGAAGACTGAGAACTCAAATATTTCTATTTAAAACAACAGAATCTATTCATTTATCCACTTTCCTATAAGCCTGTAACTGGAGATCATTCACTAAAGAACTGGAATATGCACAAAGACACATTTTCTCGTGGCTTTTCAGAGAACTTTAAACTTTGGAAATGAACTACTGATAGAATGTACTAGACAACCTCGTTGGAGTCTACAAATGACAATTTCCCACCGGTGCTGGATGATGGAGCAGAAATCCAAAACCACTGGAAACGGCTTTTTGACTGTGAATCATGGTAACGGCCTGATGATGGTGAACCACCTTCCAGTGAGTCTCCTTCCACCTTCTCCGCAAACCACAGGTCACAAACTCATTCAGAGACGGTCATGGGGATCGTTACTCCTCTTTCCGTGTTTGTGATGGTCCACCTTCCCAATGACAATGCCATCACCCACCTGCCCAACGCTATTCTTCCATGCCACGTGCTTTAGCTGCCCTGCAGGGTTCCCCTGAGCCCTGGCAGAGGGAAACAGGCAGGCCCATGGCACCAGCAACTCATGGGCCACCGGCAGGCTGCATGGATGTGTTTGGAAGCGCTGCCACAGCTGCAATCTGATTTCAGGCATAATAGTGCCTTCTCTTCACTTGCAAATAACTTCCTTATCTCCCACCAGCATATTTTCATGGGAAACTTTAATCAGAAAATTCAGAAAAATCCTGAATGCAGAGAAAGCACCTTGCAGCTATTTTTACATTTGATGTGCTGTATTTCCTGCCCTTCCTGATTAATACTCTTCTACTTGGACACTTCCTAAAAGCAACCTCTGAGGAGTGATTTACCTGCCATTTAGTTATTATCTGCCTAGCTCTGCCAACACCAGGGCGTATGATGTGATGCAAACAATTTTTCAGGGAAATAACTGCAGTTTGACAAAATATTTTCAACACAAGTAATATAACCTTGTGTTGGGACTTTTTACAGGGATATGTAGGAGTGCAGGCATTGAAATAAAAGAGGGCAGGGTTAGATGGGATATGAGGAAGAAATTCCTCCCTGCAAGGGTGCTGAGGCCCTGGCAGAGGGTGCCCAGAGAAGCTGTGGCTGCCCCTAGAACCCTGGAAGTGTCCAAGGCCAGGTTGGACAGGGCTTGGAGCAGCCTGGGATAGTGGAAGGTGTCCCTGCCCATGGCATGACCTATTAGAACCCTTCCAACCCAAACCATTCCATGATCCCATGACTCACACTAGGCAGTGAGTGTGCAAACGCACAGATGTTTGTGTGCCAGGCTGGAGTGTACAACAACCGTCTCCAGCATGGCTGTGACTGTGGGCTCTAAAAACAGAGCAGCACAAAGTATCGATCACAAATGCACAAAAAGAGTGAAATCAGCCCATTATTAATGGGAAAGGGTGGAGGGACCATGGCTCAGAGAAGGGAGAAAACAGGAGCTGGCTCTGCTGCCCGTCAGCCAATCCTTATCTGAAGAATTCCCCTCTGGAAAGGTTTTCACCAAGCAAAAATGACTAATGGGGAGCAGTCAGCCTGGCTGCATCAGACAGGGTGATTTGCTCTTGCTTTCCCTGTCCCAATCCACCTCAGCCTTTCTGCCCAGGTTCCTGCTTCCCTCATTCTTTCCCCTTCCCAGTAAATAGTGTTAAATCACAGCAAATTAAAAACCTGGGTCCAAAGCACTTGAGAGCAAAGCACTTCTGACATGAGCTACTGGTTCCATCAGATAAGGAATGAATGCTGTTCCACAACCTCTCAACACATTTTCTAATTTCTTTTTCAGGCATCTGGATGATTTCAGTCTGTCATTCATTATCTCAAGAACAAACTATTTTGGGACAATCCTTATGCACAAGAGTCCAAAGGAACATACTCTCCATTTCCAGATGCATAGAAAAGCAACACCTACCAACAGGCACGTTGTGATCCAATGATTAAACCTGAAAGCTCAGGGTAGAATTCTGTATTTTCTCAGGCAACTCAGTCTCAATTTATTCATTACCGCATTTCAAAGTATCTTCACCCGAAATGAGTTTATCAGTATCAGCAGGATTTAATCTGGCAGATAATGCTGTGAAATCAAGTGTCAGGGAGGCACCTTCTCCTTTGTACCCGTGTTGCTGTGCTGTCTGTTGGAATTCCATATCCCTTTTCTCTAAGGGAGGCAGCTGTATCCCTGCGAGTTTTTCACCCTCTTCCTCGAATCTGTCCATTGGGAAGTTCTTCATAGCCTCAACCATCACCACCTTCCTCCTGCCTGAGGAAATAGGACTCCATGCTCCAATAACTGACTCTCATCTTCATCCAAAAGGTTGGCACTACTTCAAATAAACACACTAAATGAATATCCAAGTATTTTCTACTGGATGTTCTCCACACTTGGAAGAAGCAACAAAAAGTCTTTAATGTCCACTCATTAATCACCTCCACTTTGATCTTCCAGGATGGCCACAAACCACCCACACTCATTTCACAGAAGTGCTGACACTACTCTGAGCAATGTTATTTTTATTCTACCTCTTCCATCACTGTATCTAATTGTCTCATTCCACCTCACTATACTCCATTAACATAATCCACTGGGACCAGTGCTGTTCAGCATCTCTCTTGGTGACAGGGGCAGTGGGATTGAGGAACCCATAGCAAGTTTGCTGGTGACAACAAACTGGTAAGGTCAGCATGCTAGAGGGAAGGGGGGCATCCAGAGGCACCTAGACGGCATCCAACAGTACCTGGATGGCATCAAGAAGGACCTGGACAGACCGGAGACATGGGACTGTGTGAACCTCATGAATTTCAACAAGGCCAAGTGCAAGGTCCTGCACCTGGGTTGGTGCAAGCCGGAGCACAAACACAGGATGGGTGGGGAATGGCTGAAGAGCACCTCTGTGGAGAAGACTTGAGGGAGCTGGTGGATGAGAGCTGGACATGCCCCAGCCCAGAAACCTCCTGTGCCCTGAGCTGATCCCCCAGCCTGGGCAGCAGGGGAGGGGGAAAATCTGCCCCTCTGCCCCGCTCAGGTGAGATCCCACCTGCAGAGCTGCCCCAGCCCCGGGGCCAACAGCACAAGGACGAGGAGCAGCTGGAGAGAGCCCAGAGGAGGCCCCGGAGCCGCTGCAGGGCTGGAGCCCCTCTGCTCTGGAGCCAGGNAAGGACGTGGAGCTGCTGGAGAGAGCCCAGAGGAGGCCCCGGAGCCGCTGCAGGGCTGGAGCCCCTCTGCTCTGGAGCCAGGCTGGGAGAGCTGGGAATGTTCCCCTGGAGAAGGGAAGGCTCCAGGGAGAGCTCCGAGCCCCTTGCAGGGCCTCAAGGGGCTCCAGGAGAGCTGGAGAGGGAGTGGGGCCAAGGGCTGGAGGGACAGGACACAGGGAATGGCTTCCCACTGCCAGAGAGTGGGGATGGATGGGATATCGGGAAGGAATTGTTCCCTGGGAGGGTGAGGAGGCCCTGGCACAGGGTGCCCAGAGCAGCTGTGGCTGCCCCTGGATCCCTGGCAGTGTCCAAGGCCAGGCTGGACCCTGGGGCTTGGAGCAGCCTGGGATAGTGGAAGGTGTCCCTGCCCATGGCAGAGGGTTTGGAGGAGGAAACAATTTCATGATTCTATGATTAAATCTCCTAGGAGCAAGAAGCGCCTTCCCTCACATTTGCACCTCTCGCAGCTGGATTCTGGTTTACAAGTGGTCTCCCCAATGCCACAACACTGAAAAATTCACAGCAGTTCAAAACCATGTCACAAGGTTGCAGGTCAAAACTCCAAGACTTCCATGTATATTTCTCAATATTAAATGCATTGGTCTTTCAAGGAAGACTTTTTCCCAGTTTGTTAACTGGATCTTGCACAGATGAAAACAGTTCTTTGTGCCAGAGAGTCCCAAAGCACTTTACAAACTGAAATGTAATTTTAACAGGGTTCTCCTAATCTTCAACTGAAATCCAGCCAAGTCCTCAGTGAAACATGGCAAGCCTTTATGAAGCAGACAATTTTAACTATAAACACAAAACACATTAACCAAATGGAATAGAAGGTGAAACTTAGATAAGCAGAAATTTGTTCAAGACATTTGGATCAACACTGTTTCTTTTAAAAACAGGATCATCAAACACTAAAATACAAACATTTTTCACTGTGGTCAAGTTTAGAAAGGAGGGTATAAAATCATCTTTATGTGCAATGAAAGTAATTTCACTCAGCAGTTTGAGTGTCTTTGATTTGAAGGAACAAGAATTGAGCCTTGCCTGCAGGAAAGAAAACATGCTTTATCAGGATATAATTTGTGTTAAGATAGCGGAGGAATGAGCAAAGAGTGAAAAACATGGAAGAGCTCAGTGCAGAAAGCTCTAAGGCAGCACTTACGCTGACACGTGCCCCCGTTGGTGGGATCCCCGTAGTAGCCCGAGATACACGTCTCACAGTGTTTGCCCGTGGTCAGGTTTTCACACTTCTCACAAATGCTTTCGTTTACACACTTGCTGTGCCCGTTACACTGACAGGCTGAAGAAAACAGGAAAATTATGAGTATTGGTGCTCAAATATGGTTCAGAGAAACCCTCAAGAATCTGTGCTGTGCAGAAGATAAATGAAACCATCTCGTGCACCTTCCTGAGAGATTCTTCTCTTGCTAGGGATACGTGGACCCAAAGACAGGTGTGTATCAAAAAACTGAAATTGAAAGCAACACATGGAAAACTGAACTGCAAAACACTATGTGCACATTGGACTGGAAGCTGCTGGTAGGATGGATTTACAAGGAATGGGGAGGGGAGTGTTGGTTTTGTGTCAAAAACATTAGTTAAAAATCATCCTAAGCATTATTAATGCTTAAAACAACCTTCAAAGGAAGATGTGCCTTTCTTTCAAACAGCCTTAAAACAAATAAACTAACAAAGGTTAAAATCTCATTAAAGGTTTGTAGGGAAAGGAAAAATTTCTCTCAAGTAACAAACAATGTCTTCATGCAGCAAACGTGCAGCTCGGCTGCACAGCTCCTTCCATCTCCAAGTGCGTAGTTCCTACTTATATTCCATTCTCTTCTCCTCCCTCTATTAGCAGGAGGGAACACAGACATCACTCTAGTCTTAAAAACTCTCTCCCCTTGCATTTAATCGAAATGTTGGACAATTAAACACTTCTCATTTACCTGGACACTGAATAAAGGACCAGTTATAGCTGTTCTCCGCAGGACACATACTGACATTAAGGACAGGCTCCAAGCTGTGTTTCCCTGGCGTGGATGGGGTCGGCATCTTAACAGGACCCCGGTAAGAGCCTTCGATGCACTTCCCCTTCCCGGTGTTGCTCGGATCCGTGCACCATCCACAGCCGGGCTGCTCCAAGCACTGAGCGCATGTGCAGTAGCCTGAGCAGTTCTCAGCTATAAAAAAACAAACATGGAATTGTGGAATAAATCACTATCTCAAACACAGGCAACAAAAAAATGCAGAAAATCTTGTATTTTTACCTCACCAAAATATTTATCTCATCAAATGTAGAAATATTTATTCTGATATTCACAGTAACGTGTTCATTCCTATCAGCATGTTTATTCCAGAATCTAAGATAACTACTAACAAAGGTTCCATTAATCGAGTTACGAAACAGCACAACACACACAGAGGTTTTTCGAACCATTACACACCACCCTCTAACACCAGAGGTTAATGTTCCCTCTAGAAAACATCTCCAATTGATTTATAATAGACCGGATGATCAAATGAGCCATCTGGAAGCAAAGGCTAAAAACCGGCCGGTTTACTCACTTCAAGCCTCTTCCTGCCACATTTCAGTATCACATGCTATTATTTCAAGTATTTATCTAAGTCAAAAAGCATAGAATACAAGTAGAATAAAATTCCACCCTTTAGCCCCTCCTTTCTCTAATGGGATTGGACTTCAGGGGTGACAAACTCTTTACATACAGGAAACTTTTTCTATTCCTTTCCCCAGACTATCTTGAAAAATATTTTCTGGATTCCTGGTGTTGCAAGATGAGCAGACTTTCTATTTTGATGTTTAAATTGACAATATTTGCCTTTAAAAAGAAAAAAAAGTAGTAGAAAAACATTGTTTTCCATTATTTTAGCTTACTCATCTCCTGCCTGATGCTTCCTCCAACTTTTGACCTCTGGCAATATGGGAAGTTCACACTCTTGCTTGTTCCTTAAATTTATTTTCTTCATCTCTCATTTTGCAACACTGACCTACTTGTGATGGCCCTGCTCACACCCAGCTCCTAAAGAATTCAACATAAATCAAATAATTTCTATATCTTCACTTGTTTTAAGTTTTTAGGCTCTTTTACCCCAGTTTGAAAACACAGTATTCGAAAGTGCCATGAAGCTTTTGCAGTTTACTCACATCTACCTAAAAGGAGCAAAATAGTAAATCATTTATCTATAATGAGATAGAAATTCCTACTATGGTCTGTAAGTAGACAATGCTTCCGAGTAAAACACTTGTGTAAACCCTAATTTGGATTTGATAATCAGGCAATCAGAGAATCGTTTGGGTTGGAAAGAACCTTACGGACTGTGTCATTCCACCTCCTGCCACAGGCAGGAAACCTTCCATTAGACCAGGTTGCTCCAAACTCCATCCAGCCTGGCCTTGTTCCTTTCATCCAGGGGATTTTCAGCACAACCCACATGGGTCTCGATGACTTTTACCACCAAAACGCAAGCGTCCAGCTGACCCTGGGAGCCAGGAGAGGTCACTTACGTGGACAGCTGCTCATGGTGTACCACTCCATGCACTGCCCGTAGGGGAAGGAGGCCACGTAGGCGTTGGAGTCCACGCACTGCTTCATGTTGCTGCACCACATGCACTCGGAGCTGCCGCTCGTGCACTCCCCGCACGCGGAGCGCAGCGCGCAGGGCGTGCGGCACTGCTTGGCGCTGTGGTTGGCTGCGGGGGGAGGACAATAATCAGTTCTCTTCCTGAAATAGTCATGGGTTGGAAGGGACCATAAAAACCATCTCATCCCACCCCGTGCCATGGGCAGGGCCAACTCCCACGATCCCAGGCTGCTCCAAGCCCCATCCAACCTGGCCTTGAACACTTCCAGGGGATGGGGCAGCCACAGCTTCTCCGGGGAATGGTGTTATGAGTGTGGTCTCTTTTTTTCTGCAGTTCTGTTGATGTATTCCTCAGTTACCCTCCCCAGCAAAGCATAGGGAAGAACCCCCATGTTTTACATGAGCACACAGGGACATGTTTTAAGTGATTTGATCGGTTCCAGACATCAAATGAGCACTGAAAGCAGAACTACCTCAGCAGTTTGTAGTGTGAGCCAATGCTTTAAGCTTTGCTTCAAGTGACTGTTCTCAGACCATAAAAAACAAGGTAAAGCTTAAACCCAAGTGCTGCAAGTGAAAACATATGGAATTTTGAGTTCAGGTTCCACATTCAGGATTCGCATCCTGCACTTCCACAAAGAATGATTTCAACTGGTGTAGTGTACTTAAAATTTTTATTTAAACAACCAACTTCCCTAATACTTAAAGAGGCACTAATTGGTATTCAGAAATAAGCAGCTACAGTGGAGAATTAACAGACCAAGCCATCTGAAAAGATATGCAGTTTCAACAAAGCTGGAAGACTTTTCCCAAAAGCAAATAGCTTCTTTTTTTCAAAGTTCTCATATCTCCAAAGTGTCTTGGCCAATTAATTTCAAACTTTGATAAAATCCTCCTCTGGCTACATAGCAGGGGAGGGGAAAAAGGGGAATTCAATTGGAAAGTTAATTTTTTTTTTTTTTTTTTTAAACAGGAGATTGCTCCATACCATAATTAACCTAAATGTCACGTGTAGGTATGCAATTGAGAAAAAATAATTAAAATAATGTACTTCAAATATTTTACAGTTAACAGCGTAAATGTTGAGCTATTTTTAAAATTTCGAGTTCCTGCATGAACTACGCACACAAGACACGAGTTCAGAAGTACTTTTCTTTGGCAAAGTCATGATACAGATGGTTTGAAATGTAACAAATTGCATTCTCTTTACTCTCTAGGAAATATACATCAAGCAGACAGCTGTTGTTACCTGGCCTTTCGCAGACAGTGCCGTTGACCTCGTTGATACACGTTGCTGCCTTCAATCCCTGCTGAGAAGGCTCAGCTAAATATCCACAAAATCCAGCATCACTTGGTTCATTGGGAAGCCACTGGACAAGGGTGTTGGTGAAGGGAGACATGTCTTCCCAGCACCAATACGACACATTGATTTTCCTCAGTCCGACCCATGGAGTCAAAGTTTTGGGCTAGAAATAAAGGAGCAGGTCAAATCTAAGTTAGTGTTGCTGGCCACAAACTTCTTAATATAAAGATCCCATAGGACAACTATTTCTACTGGCAATTTATTTTTTGGCACGCTTTCATTTTGGGGAGGAGCATTTGAGCTCTATTGGTATAATATGTTGTTTTACTGTTAAAATATGTAAACATCACCTACTTCAAACTGATTTTACGCACTTTTATACCCTAGAGCTGCAGCTTCCAACAACAACAGGGTTACAAAGCATATTGTGCTAACACCAACATATCTTTTTGTTATTACTAAACATCTACATATAGTTTACTTGAAAAAGGAGTAACTGCAAAGCAGAGCCTCTCCCAGCACAGCCACCAGTGCTCCAAGCCCCATCCAGCCTGGCCTTGGACACTGCCAGGGATCCAGGGGCAGCCACAGCTGCTCTGGGCACCCTGTGCCAGGGCCTCACCACCCTCACAGCCAGGAATTCCTTCCCAATATGCCATCTAACCCTGCCCTCTGGCACTGGGAAGCCATTCCCTGTGTCCTGTCCCTCCAGCCCTTGGCCCCAACCCCTCTCCAGCTCTCCTGGAGCCCCTTGAGGCCCTGCAAGGGGCTCGGAGCTCTCCCTGGAGCCTTCCCTTCTCCAGGGGAACATTCCCAGCTCTCCCAGCCTGGCTCCAGCCCTGCAGCAGCTCCGGGGCCTCCTCTGGGCTCTCTCCAGCAGCTCCACGTCCTTGTGCTGTTGGCCCCGGGGCTGGGGCAGCTCTGCAGGTGGGGTCTCACCTGAGCGGGGCAGAGGGGCAGATTTTCCCCCTCCCCTGCTGCCCAGACTCTGGGATCAGCTCAGGATACAGTTTCCCACCTTACAAGCATTCTATACTAATATCCATTAAAACAGGCTCCTAGTCTCTTTAGGCTCACTTTTCAAAGCACTCTGTAAGTGGAAAAAACCACTGTAAATTAACAATTCTTTTTTACACAGTGTAAAGATTTAAACACTATGAGGGAAGGGTTACCATGTCTCTACACTCAACTACTGGAATATCCAGAAACACCTGGAGCTGTCAGAATCACATGTTTTTACACTATCCCAGGCTTGGCTTCCTCCTTTTACAAAAGATTTAATGAACAATCTTGCTTAAATTGCACCTTACCTTTCCCTGGCTAAATTGACTCCCCTCTAAAACACTGTAATTGTTGAAATTCCACTTTAAAATTACAAAGGAAATCAAGGCAGGGAATGTTCTTGTTTTAACAGGGGAATATTTCTCTTAAGTACTGAAGCATGTTCTCCCCTGAAAAAAAGCAATCCTATTGCCTCTAGACTCATTTTTCCTAGAGAAAATGCTTCCCACAGTGGCCTCTGGGACCCAGGAGTTGTTATTCTGATGTGCCATCAGGCCACAGCAGCTTTCCAGCCTAATCCAGGATTTTAGAAAAGATGCACAGCATCATTCTTTGTCAGGGCTGTAGCACCACCGACACAACCTGCCCTGAACATCTCCCTGCTTCTCCCAGGGACTGGAAAAAATATGTATTTATTTCATTGATGCATGAAGAGGGAAAAATTCCAATTCACTTCTCCCCGGGCCTGACAGAAAAGCACCTGCCACTAAATCACACACAAGTAACGCCAAATAAGCCAAGCAGCTCTGCGGAATGAGAAGGCGACATTTTAAACAGCTGCTTTTCTGAGTGGAGTAAATAACTCAACACTTTACATTAAACACCTCCAGTGCCCCAAAGGGACCTTTATTGATAAAATATTGTGTGCAAGTCACCAGAGGGCTCCCGCTGCAGTCCTGTATTCCACTGGGGAAATGCGGGTGTGATTCCAGAACAGAAAGTGATATCTCCGAGGCACTGTGTATGTTTATATTTATCTTTCCCATTTACATTCTCTACAATTTCAGCTCAGAAGCACCCAGAGGGTACACTGAATTTCAAAAGAAAATCAGTTGGTTTTGGATAAGAGGCATTTCTTTTGTGTACAGAGCACACAATACCCGGGCAAGGACTTCTCCACAGCCACAGCTTTATTACGCAAGGGACATACCACCGAAGCACTCACCGAAGACTGCATCTTCTGCAGCTCCTTCAGAACAAATTCCACCTTCTTCTGGGTGGTGAGAGAAGCCAGTAAAGCACCGTTGGACCTGCAGGACAGTTTGGCATGATCGTAGTTCTCCTTGGCACTGGTGATCTTCAGGCAGGAGTTGCCAACCAAATGCCAGTTTGTTCCGCAGATATTTTCTGGGGGACAAGGTAGGGGAAAGAAAGTAAACCCAGAGATGCAGGTGACCTTCCCAACAATCAAGGTAGTGAAAGAACCATGAAAAAACATGAGCCCAAGTGGGCAAGAGGCCAGTGGCCCCTGGGCTGTGCCAGCGCTGGGGTGACAGCAGGGCCAGGGCAGTGCCCGTCCCCTGTGCCGGCACTGCTGGGGCACCTCCAGTGCTGGGGGCAGCTCTGGGCCAAGTGAGCCCTGGAGGGGCTGGAGCACGTCCAGGGGAGGGAACGGAGCTGGGAAGGGGCTGGAGCGTGTCCAGGGAAGGGAACGGAGCTGGGAAGTGGCTGGAGCCCCAGGAGAGGCTGAGGGAGCTGGCAAAGGGGCTCAGCCTGGAGAAAAGGAGGCTCAGGGGGGACCTTGTGGCTCTGCACAAGTCCCTGACAGGAGGGGGCAGCCGGAGGGGGTCGGGCTCTGCTGCCAGGGAACAAGGGGAAACGCCCTCAAGTTGTGCCAGGGAAGGTTTAGGTTGTGTAATAAGGAAAATTTCTTCATGGAAAGGGTTGTCAGGCATTTGAAGGGGCTGCCCAGGTGAGTAGTGGAGTCCCCACCCCTAAAAGTGTTCAGAAAACGAGCAGACATGGCCCTTAGTGCTGTGGCTTAGTGGGAATGGTGAGGTTGGGACAAAGGTTGAACTTGATGATGATGATCTTGGAGGTAATTTTCCAGCCTTAATGATTCTATTCCCTTCCACTAAAAAATACCTACAGCCCCATCCCAAACCAGTATGACTTAGAGGTGTGCTCAGAAATGTTGATGCATAATAATATTGGAGGAGAAGAAAATCTGTTCAGGGGAGCTGAAGTCCAACATCAACATTTAGTTATCTGCAGTATGTAATCAAAGCACTTATTACAATGTTGAATACTGAAACTGTTGAAGGAGAAAGAGGAAAAGAAACCAAACTTGTATTTTGTTGATGTCTTAAAGCCACTTATTCACCCACAGTTGTCAGGGGACCTTTCGTCAGGAGAGGGTTGTTGGGCTAATCCCGTCCACAGCACGAACTTCCAGGATTAATCCCTGCTTCATCTTGAGCACAACCCCACTACTGGAGAACTCCTTATGCTTTGTGATTAATTATTTCCCGTACAGAAAAAACCCTGATGGGCATTTCTAGTGTGAATTCAGACTTAGCAGATGGAAAAGCTCTCAAGTGTCGATTTTTCATATGAGCTTTTTACACATATGATCAAGTCATCTCCTTTTCTACATCAAATAAAACAGACCAAGCTCTTTATCTATCTCACTAAAAGATGTTTTTCTCACTCTCATTGCTCTTCTTCAAAGTCTCCTCAATTTTTAGCTGTTGCAGACTAGCAAACACCAGACCTGGACATGTCCAGACATACCAGTTCCTTCGGGAAGACTTTCCCTGTCCATTAAAATATCCCGTCTAATGCGTTTTCTCCTCTTTCTCTATATTTTATTACCTACAAATGTTAATCACTGAAGATCCTGTATTTCTCTCCCAGTCATTGGGATAAAAAAAAAATTTACTGCAAGGGAACTAATAACCAACTCCTGTGAGCTCCACTGGAAACACTCTAATAGGAGAATTTTCCCTAAACACTTCAGGTGTTACTTGCCTCATTTGTCCAGTATGTGCCATTATGCTTTTGCACAATTTTAGTTCCTAAATTAAATAGCATGCATTATTAAATCTAATATCTTGCAGAAGCCTATTATCAACAGCTTTTATCAAATGAAAAGGGAGAGATGAAATACAGCCTAATAATTATATGAGTGATCATAGTCCTCTTCAGACAACTGGGACTGAAAAATATTCCAGCAGACTTGCTGGATTTACTACAAATTAAGTTTCATACCAGAGCTGGTATGATTAAACAACATTATTTGCTCCAGCTTAACACTAAAAATTAGAGATTTGGGGGTAAACCCAACAAAAATTTTAAAAAACCCCTGCAACGACTGTTGGGTGAATTTGGGTTATGCCACCAGTACCTACCTGGCAAAGCGATGCACTCCTGATTCCTAGGTTCCCACTGGCAGTTTTGATCCATGGCACAGCTTTTACAACTCGTCTTTTTGTTACAGTAATAGGCAGGATTATCCTTAGGACAATTGTCATAGAGAGTAACAGGAACCTAAAATAAATAGCACAGGTGAGGCTTTTTCCGATATCCAACCCATGTGGGTTTATAACACTATAATGTGTATGTTGTACATGATTACAACACTAAATATCACAGTTCAGCTCTACAAAGCAATTTATATACCCAAAAGCTGTGGAACTGGGCACAGCCCGGACTGGTTATCCAAGATATTCCCCCAAAACACCACCTGACGTGTTTTCCGTACTAAAGCTTTTAGATGAGGGTTATTTTGTTTTTCCTAGGGAAAGCCCTCTCGATTATCAAACCCAAAATGTGATTAATGAATAATCATACCATAGTGAAACCTCCACCTCTTCCCCTGCCCACAGCCATCCTCCTAAATTCATTGGAAAATACCATGCAAAACCCTTGGATCAAATTGAAAAAATCCGAGCATGTAGCACTTTCGAGCTAGACATGCACTGGGAATAACGAAACAGGGATCATAACACTGACAGAGGAAAACATGTGGACGTTTGCTATTCCAAGGGGTAAATTTAAACTAAGGAAGTGTTAAGAGTCATTACCTGTTCCTCTGTGCAGTTGTTGTGTGCTGGGATACACTGGTCAGAACACCACTGACAGCTGTTTGTGTTGGCTGTGCAGCTGTAGCAGTCTGTAATCTGATCACATTTTTCATTGTCTACAACTATTAAAGAAAAAAACCTGCATGACCAAAAACAGGCATTTCCTGACAGAGCTCTAAGAACTTGATTATTTAAAGCAAAAGATACAACCAAATAGCGGTGTCTGTAGATCTTCTGTTAGCAGGTAAAATCAGGTACTTTCATGTGTTTGAACTGATAGAAAATTGCTTTTATTTACAGCAGCAATCATTTTTAGAGCCCAAGGAGCCCTAAAACACACCACCAGAAAATAATGCACCACGACATGGAAGCACATGAACTAAGACACACTAATGCCCAGGGAAATGATGCCAGAGGATATTCCACCAGGACGGTGGCCATCTCCCACCACAGGCCCATCTTCCTGCAAGCCTGGCCTTCAAGCGGAGCATTTCCATGTGAAGCTTGAACTTTTCATTCATCGTTCCAATTATTTATTGCCTGTGTTTTGTGAAAATTTATTGGACACTGAGAGCCTAGCAAGGCAATGCCTCCTTACATCAGTTTCTATTAAATAATTCAAGGCTGCACATCTGTTACAGAATCAAGGGTTGTATAATCAATTCAGAGCAATGAATGTATCAGGATAAAGTTGTTTAAAATTATCCTAAGGGGAAATACAGGAATCAGACCTTAAAACATTCATTCATTTTGTCTGCCTCTATACATAGTATCATAGAATCCCAGAATGGTTTGGGCTGGAAGGGACCTTAAAGATCATTTGGTTCCAACCCCCTACCAAAAAAATACAGTAACTTTTCCTAAAGCAGTATTCCTGCTGTCTCTTTTGAAGAATACAGGAAAACTCCACCAGACCCAGATGCCCTTCCTCACCCCATGGTGTTCATCAGCAAATTCTTGGCTCTCACAAGGTCAATTCTTGGAGCAAGCATTTAGAGAATGATGGTCCAGGCCTGGTTCCTAGCTGGTGATGCTTGTTTGGGATAGAAAAGTAAGTCCAAGAAGCAGGGTAGGAAGAAGATCTCATGAACAAACAGCTTCAGGAGCAGGAGACAGGAACTTCTCCACATCTCCATGACACTTGGTCAGAGGAAGGGCTTCCAGGACACTTGCTTGTGGAAGCACAACCACAGAGCCCCCATCTAAAATCTGACCTTGTAATGGCCTACAATTAACACGTGACAGATTTCGGAAAGAGAAAAAGACCCTGCACACCCTTCAGAAAGAATGTGACACATACCTGGCTTGGGAGGACAGTCTTCAAAGACTTTTTGCTGCTGCTCCACTGTTGCATTTTCCCAGGGGATGCAGCGAGGAGGGCTGGGAGCCCACACGCATCTGATGCCGGGACCTGCCCGCAGACAGGACGTCGCGTTGCCAAAAGCCTCACATCTCTCAGGTGTGAACTTCAGGATGTCACTCAGGAGGAGGCTGTTGAAGCCTCCAAATACATACATGGTGCTGAACAACATGGAAGTAAAGAGAGAAAAACTCCCAGCTGTTTTCATGGACAGAGCACTGCTCCAGGTAAATGGGATTTAAGATCTGAGGGAAGTGTTTTATTACATGCCAGCATATATAAATCCAAATAAATAGCTCTTGGTTAAGGGAGGCACTAAAGAAAAGGTCAGTCAAATTTCACTGTTTCAGAGAAGCCAGAGAGACTCAACGCAGAGTCAAAGCTTTTCAAGGTCATCAACCAATCTTCCCCTTCAGCCAAAACTTTGGAGGCACCTGATCAACATGATTATACATAAAATGCTGCAAAAATGTGGGATCTTCCTGTAATCTGCAGTGGCAAGACATGGAGGAAGGCTAAAAGTCGAGGAGATGGTATCGCAGCATTAAACCAGAGTTCAGAAACTGTGACAAAACAATTCGGAGCTGTCACTGTTTCTGTTCCTCTGCCAGAAAAACACACTTTGCATGGCTGGTAACAACTGTGCAGAGTCATTGTGTCAACTAAAAAACCCCAAACAACCCCCAAAACAAATAATATTTTGTAGGGGGGGAGGCGGGGGATTTTAAACCTCCTTCAGTACCACAACTGCACCGGGCAAAACATCAAATTTTAGTAGTTACACAAAAACGTCACCCAAAAATTCTGTGTGCATCTGTGTTTGTCAATGCACCCTTAAAAATAGGGTGAAGAAGGGTCAAGGCAACTGAAAAGAGAAGTTTTGGTTGAATAATAAGTATTTTTAATATGATTTTCATTCTATTTTCGGACTCCTATGAAATGAATTTCTCAAACTTGGTTCCACTGATTCAGTAACAGCTGATGCAGTAACAGCTGTTCATCTGGAAGCAGGGTATCACTACAGTGTGTAAGGCTTAACAGCCGAAATCTCACCTAGGATTTCACCCAAATACTGGACATCACGTGCCTGTGGAAGAGCAGCCCCATAGGATAAGGTGTGTAAAGTGAAACATGGACAAATTAAAAAATCATGAGGGAAATTCAGATTTGGAAATAAATGTTGTCAGTGCAGCTAAGAAATAAATGTGAAATACATTGAAACGCACAATTGTGAAATAAATAAAAACCAGAAATATATATAAAAATAATGAAAAAAAATCAAATTATTGAAAAAACCAAGTGAGCTGAGACAGTTTAGCCCAGTGAGGAAAGGCTGATGGGAACAGGTGAAGAGTGAACATGCAAGAGTGGAGATCTGAAAGCTTTCAGAGATTCACAGAATGACAGAATGGTTTGGGTGGGAAGAAACCTTAAATCCCATCTCATTCCACCCCGTGCCATTGGCAGGGACACCTTCCACTAGACCAGGTTGCTCCAAACCCCCATCCAACCTGGCCTTGGACACTTCCAGGGATGGGGCAGCCCAAACCTCCCTGGACAAGGAAGAGCCCCCTGGTCCAGTTACTGATCTCCACGTGCACATGTACAGAGATATGGAACGCCTCTGCCCTTACCTGTTGTACAGCACAGCAGAGTGCCCAAACCTGTTCACATCGTGATGGAGACCCGGGCGAGGAAGGACAGACCATCGATCACAAGCTACGAGTGAAAAAAACTCATTTCAGACATGTTTCACTGGATAATGAACGAGACAATTTACACAGCACGTTTTTTCCTGAAAGATCCCAAAGTACTTGCAATCCTTAAATAAAGACATTGAGGGGCTGGAGCGTGTCCAGGGAAGGGAACGGAGCTGGGAAGGGGCTGGAGCCCCAGGAGAGGCTGAGGGAGCTGGGAAAGGGGCTCAGCCTGGAGAAAAGGAGGCTCAGGGGGGACCTTGTGGCTCTGCACAAGTCCCTGACAGGAGGGGGCAGCCGGTGGGGGCCGGGGGAGTCGAGCTCTGCTCCCAGAGAACAGGACAAGAAGAAGTTGCTTTTCCTCCTTTACTAGTAGAATTTTTCACCATGTAACAAGTTCTGGTTTTATCTGTTTATACATGAATTATTTGCAGTTTTGCCCCAAACCAGTATCACTGAGAACAGAGGCTTATCTTTTTTTTACTTTTTCCATTGCCATTATGTTCCTAGAGGGCAGATATCCATGTTTTTAAAAATATTTTTCATTCCTCATAGCTTAAGGATTTGTGGCTGTTTTTCTCTTTTAATACAATGTTAGATTATTCCATCTTTTTCTATTAGCATAACATTTATAAGTTCTGCTTCATTTTTTACTTGGTTTCTCAGGTAATTTTTTCCTTTGGGCAGCATGGGAGAAAAAACAAACTAAGAAACATCTAACCCGCTGAGCAAAGGAACAAAAATAGGAAAAGTCAGTCCAATTCATAACACTTAAATTTCATAAAGGGAATGGATCACCTTGGGGGCCAATATCCCAGAGGCGCTTGGATGCAATTTATGCAATTAAGACAGAAAAGTCAATCTTCTGTAAAGATCTACAGAGCCCTCAAATACTCCTAAGATTCTTTAATACAAGATAAAACCATTGTGTCATGGACTGACCCTCTGGAAAAAAAAAGCCCACAAACCAAACTAGTCCATGGATAAACTGAAAGGGCAAAGAAAAAGGAAGTTTTAATTTTTTACTAAATTTAATTGGAGAACTGTTGGATAAAACAGCAGATGTGGAGAAATTTTGTTCAAGAGTGCTGATAAAGAAAAGACAGAAGACACAGTTAGATTTAGTACTTTGATAAATTGTGATTTCGGAATTTATTTTTACATGTCATTTGCTCCATTTTCAAAGAATTTAACCTAGACCAGCATCACTCCTGAGCCAAACATGACAGTTCCAATTTTTAATAGGAGACTTCAGAAAACCTGGACAGCAATTTGCAATTTTTTAGCCATCAAGTTGCGTATTATGTGAGGCCAAGAAACACGTTTTTCTAGATTAATAGAAGGCCTGGAATATTTTGCTTTCTAAGCTTCTTTCCCATCTTTAACCAGAGATCAAGTATTGGAAAAACCGGGTAATTCTGAGACTATGAAGAATCTTCTTCCTGACTTAAGCTAAAACTTACAATGCCAGGATTTATTAAATGTAATAACATCTTACATCGTTCATAGCTATGAAAACATCCAGCCTCTCCCTATGCTTCTCATCAGAATCAGAATTTTGATGGGGTAAATAGAAGAGTTTTAGTTTTTCTTCTGCGAGGAGAAAAGATCATCATAAAAGATGCACCTTTACATAAGTAGGAGGCAGAGGATTAAGTCAGGCATTTTTCCACCCAAAGCTGCTGCAGAGCAGGAAACTTTTTGATGAAGGCCAGAGAGACCAATTTTGGGGATAGGAAGAGCTAATTGGCCATTTCAGTGTGCAGAAAATAGGGAAAATACTGTGAGACAGCTCTGCCCAAGTGCTCACCCAACCCAAATATCAACAACCCAAAGGCTTGTCCTGAGAATCAACAAGAACAGCACATGCACACGGATTGCTATTCTGAAACCTTCCCAAACTAGGCAGTACCTGGAAAATTTGGACTGAATATGTCCCAACCTGGTCAAGTAGAGGATAAAGGATAAGAAGCATTCAAGAACTTTTATTGCTCACCCCCAGCATACATCTCAGTGCAAGCTGTTAGCACTGCCCCACACAGAAAAAAGATTTTATGTCCTCACAATACGCAGTGCATGTGCTCTGACTACTTGGAAATCTGAGGAGGGAAAACCAGAAAAATTTGATGATGTAAATAAAATTAGTTGCTACCAAAATAAGTTTTAATGGCAAAGGTTAAGGAGAAGACCTGGATTTGAAGCATTTGTTTCAGACTGGGTTTAATTCCACTTCTCTCCAAACTTCCAGCCATCACTATGATCATTAATCAGTCAGGATCGCTAATCAACAAGATGTAAAAAATGAGCAAACCAGCCAGACAGCATACTATAAAAGTAGAGAATGAAGACAACTATTAAGCCTCTCCACTGAAGACCCTCGGTATCAACTGACCTTGCTCGGTTTTCTCATGGGTAACTTGTGCCTTGGGAACATCAAGGGATAGATAACAGGGGGGTTATATGGGCTTATTCCCATGGAGACCAACATGAGCATGACCAGGGTAATTGATTACTGCAGAGATCATGCATGAAGAACCACTGAAAAGGTGTTTCTGCTGTGACACAAATGATGAGCCACCCACCCTAATTTATTCCTAGTCACATGGGATAAGGAAAATCATGCACAATGGGTCCTGCAATGAAGAGAACAGAAGAAGTGGTCTTATTTCTGAAAAAAAAAAAAAAGCTGCTCTTTTCAGGCTGAGAGTCTCTTCTCTAAAGAATGAGGGGACTCAAGAACACCTCTCACCCATCATGTGAAGTAAAATCAATGTAAGCTCCCCATATGGGTGAGTATCTGGTAAGAATGGGGGATATTGACTACACCACTCATGTCATGTAACATGAACCTGCCTGGTAGCTAAAGTGAATCAAAATGAACATCATTATTGGCATATTTTGTCAAATTAATGCAATTTGTGTTTTACACCTAACAGAGAGTCCAATAGGTCAGGGCAGATAGCAGAATGCAGAAAGAAACATCTATCACTATTGCTACCAAAGCTTAAAAAATCAAACTGTTCATGACTGCCACAGAATGACAAAATACTCTGGGCTGGATGGCACCTTAAAGACAATCTCATTTCAGCTCTGTGCCATGGACAGGGACACCTTCCACTAGACCAGGCTGCTCCAAGCCCCATCCAACCCGGTCAAATACCTCATTTTAATTCTTCAATTAAAAAAAAAATCAAAATAAAGCCAGCTAGGAGCACACAAAAATTCCAGAGGGATGTGACTAGAAATCACAGGAGGCAGAATGGAATGACTGCTGTAACAGAGAGCAAAATGGCACAAGGATACCAAACCCTTATGATCCAAGTATTCGCTTGCATTTTCCTCTCGCAAACCAGGAGCGAGATCTCAGTGACAGTCATTTCGAGATTTCAGATTTACATGACTATTTCAGGGAACCCACATTAAGGGCATTCTGAGAACAAAAGGTGAATGTCAGAGTACAGAATGGCATTCTTCCCCAGCTGAATTATCTGGGTGTGTATGTACCTTCTTTTATGTAATTTCATCTCTTCTTTCCTTGTTCTTCTTAAACTCACAGTCTCTGGAATCCAAATCCACAAATAAATGCTGCCCTCTCCTGGCTATTGAAACTCAGCAAATCCAACCTAATAATTTGGTTTTATTATTGAATAAAGCAGTTAAAACAAGAGCATGCACTGTACAGGTTGAGTTTCAGCAGCGTTTAGTGTTTGTAACTGTCCTAAGAACCTGAATTTTTGATCGATCATAGATTAAAACACACTCAAAACATCAGGAGAGATCTATGGCTGAGATAGCAGGACAGGAAACAGCCTCAAGTTGTGCCAGGGAAGATGTAGATTAGATATTAGGAAATATTTTTGGATGCAAAGGGTTGCAAAACACTGGAACAAGCTGCCTAGGGCAACGATGGAGTGACCATCTCTGGAAGTGTTCAAAAAACGTGTGGATGTGGCACTTGAGGACATGGTTTAGTGGTGAAAATGGTAGTGGTGCTGGGTTACCAGTTGGACTTAATGATCTTAATGGTTTTTTCCAGCCTTAATGATTCCATGATTTTATGATTCTGTAACAATATGCAGTTCAAAACCTCATTTTTAATGCCCAAGGTTGTGTATAAACTGTTGACAAAGGAACTGCTGCTGTCTGTAACCGGAAATCACTGCACCTCATTTGCTTGGAGTTCTGTAGCAAGCTAATGAGCCTCTCCTGATTGCACATCCCTGTGTCCAGCATCATTTGGGATAATATACTCAGCATGTAAACCAGTCATTCTGAAGGCAAACTGAAGACAGCTCCCTTGGCATAGCCAAGTATTTGGGGGTTTGTTACTATTTCTGCAAGAACTTACCAATATCATAGGCCATAAAATCCGAAGAAAAGCACTTGGCTCCATGGCTCATGGAGGTGTCATTGTGAGTGTTTCCTCCAAACACCAGCATGGTCCCACTCACTATCACGGCTGTGTGCAAGTAGCGGAAAAATCGGCTGTCTTTCAGAATAGTCCTTCAGAAATAAAAATATATGTATTAACGAGACTGGTTAAGTACCTGGCAAAGACAAAACACTCCATAAATCCAAGCTCAAGAACATTTTGAGGGTGCAGAGAGGAGAGTAATAGTACCTAACTACTTTTCCTAATGAGGTGCTTAACAATTACATTTCTCACTGTTCAATTCCTCCTGTAATTTCATTCTCATCTTTCCATTGGCTTTGCCAATTTATAGGAGAAATATATCTATGAGAGCCTCTTTCCAAAGCTATGGATCTTCAAATCATCAATTCTTTCCCTAGGGATTCTCAAGTTTTCACACTAACTTGGCTTTTGAGCATAGTCAGCCTGGGAAGACTCCAATATTTTATAGTAACTCTGCTTTTATAGTAACCCAAAGAATTCTTTCACACTGGGCAGCATCTGTTGCTCAAAACTAAAAATTCTATTTTAAGGAAATCTGTACAGCTCCTGAAAATGGAGCCCTGCAGCTAAATACCTGCAGAACATGTTGGCTCATCAGTGACTAAATCATGGGAAGCACTAATCAGACTCACCACTCATCTCAGCTTTAATCGGTAGGATTGATGACACTGAACACAAAAGGTCATCTTTTGGAGAATTTGCCTACTTTTCTGAGAGGATTTGTGTTGAAGGAGGGGATTCTGCCCCCATGTCCCAGTCAGGTGAGACCCCACCTGCAGAGCTGCCCCAGCCCCGGGGCCAACAGCACAAGGACGTGGAGCTGCTGGAGAGAGCCCAGAGGAGGCCCCGGAGCTGCTGCAGGGCTGGAGCCCCTCTGCTCTGGAGCCAGGCTGGGAGAGCTGGGAATGTTCCTCTGGAAGAAGGGAAGGCTCCAGGGAGAGCCCAGAGCCCCTTGCAGGGCCTGAAGGGGCTCCAGGAGAGCTGGAGAGAGACTTGGGACAAGGCATGGAGGGCCAGGAGCCAGGGAATGGCTTCCCACTGCCAAAGGGCAGGGCTGTATGGGATATTGGGAGGAAATTGTTCCCTGTGAGGGTGGGGAGGCCCTGGCACAGGGTGCCCAGAGGGGTGTATCTGCCCCTGGATCCCCGGCAATGTCCGAGGCCAGACTGGACAGGGCTTGGAGCAACCTGGGATAGTGGAAGGTTTCCCTGCCCATGGCAGGGGGTGGAATGGGTTGAGCTTTAAGGTCCCTTCCACTAAGGGACACCAAGCTGAGTGTGTGGTTGACACGCCTGAGGGACAGGATTCGATCCAGAGGGACCTGGAGGAGCTCAAGAAGAGGGCTCATGGGAATCTCATGGGATTTAACAAGGAAGAGAGGGCCTAAATCACTAAAGAATAAAACAAAGAGTCAATGACACAAAAAAAAGGGCAGAGATAGACATGAATAGGCAGTCCTACACTCTCCACTTGTTCAACAGGGCTTGCCACACTGACGAAATAAATGTGACAAAAGAAAATTGGTGCTGCAGGAATTTGGAAGAACATTGTCACATTTGTTAAGTTTCTGCCTACTCAGCCAGATTTGCCCACTCCATGGCAGAAGTGGAAGATCAAATTAACCTAGAGAGGAAGTGGGGTTACTTCTGTGTGTACAACTGAGCGGGAAGGATGGGGATTGGAAATTAGTCACTCATTACCTTACTCATCAGTACAGACTCACAAACAGATGTTGCAGAAACACAAGCTATTTTAACACTCAATAGAGCTATAGTGACTCAAATTTACATGTGTTAACCCAAAAGACAGTCTCCTTTTTGTCAAGAACCTTTAAAACCAACGTTAAGAAAAACACAGAATTAAGGAAAATGTATTTCACCTCTGTTGCACCAAGTTGTGAAGCGTGGCTATAGCTTTCTAAAAAACCTCACCTTTGGGCAGAAACAAATTACAAAAGATTTCAGCTTAAGAAATGAACATTTCAAGCAGTTAAAGAGCCAGAAGAAAATGGGGTTACAATAGAAATTCTTTTACAGTCTTATCTGCAGAATGGATTATCATTTGCTTGACTGCAGTAACTGCACTCATATGCACAGGCTGTACGGCTAGCAAGAAGAAAACATCAAATATTTTGCTTTTCAGCTTGAATCAAAAAATAGATTGAAATAGATTTCTTGGCTTGTTCACAGCCTTGATTATATTGATTATATGATTGCCTATTCATAAAGGGACATAAAAACAAGAGATCCAAGAGCACGGCATCTATCCTGAATTCAGGTAGATATAAACCACTGAACCCTTACCAAATACCCATCCTCTTGTTCACTACAAACAAAACTGATAGGGTAGTAAACAGGATAAAGACAGAAGAAGAATCACTTACCACATACGGGAATCAACTTCATATTTATACAAATCATCTGCCAGCCTGTACTTGTTGGCACTGAATGCTTTGTAACCTCCATGGATATAGATGGATCTTGTATTTGGATCATAAACACTGCTGTGACCATATCCTCCTTGCACCAAAGCTCCACTCGTCTGTAAGATGCTCCAGGTATTTGTCACTGAAGAATGAGTGACAAAACATGGTTCATTTCTGTCCATTAATAACTCATCAACAACATGGTGAAATGAATTGGGATTCCCCTGACTTGGATCTAGACACTGTCTCTATCACTTTATATCCAAAAATATTCTTCTTCAAGAAGTTGGTTGTCAAGAAGCGTTGCCAGGTATTTTTAATAGAGCAGAAATAGCTCTTCCACAGTTATTTATTACATTTTGCAGACAAGCTAAGTAAATGAGAAATAAAAAGTAGACAAATAATAGACTGCATTTCAATGACATGAAAATGCCAGCACTGTGACTTGATTTGGAAGGGGGCTCAAGAGCACTTTTACTTTTTATATATATATATATATAAAGCCAGACAGCACTGAAGCCAAGTCTGACTGTGAAGAACACTGCAATTAAAAACTAATATGTGATTCATGATCCTATATCTCACTCACTAAAATAACATTGGTCTGAAGCACTTTAGACATATTATAATGGCAACTAAAATAAAAATACCACATTACACACCAAATCTCTGTCGTAAGTGCTGAATGAAACCCTATACAAGCTTTCCAACTCCAGGCCAGAGCAGGCACACAAAAGGCAAAGGAATTGAATAGTCTGCAAAATCACATACGGCAAAAAAAAAAATCACTGCCCCACACACCCTGGTTCTCTCTGGATTTCTCCTAGGGGAAGAAATCTTGCTCACAGGGACACCAGAGAATCGGGCTCCAGTAGATCCTCTGGATCAGCATGACTGGAGGACAAGGATAACAGGTCCAAAGTGCAGACAGGGCCACTGTTTCTGAGAATAACCAGCACATTCCTGTTGTGAACTTCCTGTGCTTAACTATGATCTCTACATGGTCCATGGAGCCAGGAACGTGCCTCCATTTCTGAGTTAGGCGGAAGTTCAGTTTACCTGGAAAGCTTCCTGTGCTTCTCTACTGATGGTACTAGAAATCTCTGGATCCTAAAATGAGACCCTGGACTTTTCCAGGATATGGGGGTCAGACCCTATCAGGGATATGGGAATCCAGAAATTGAGCACCTGCTTCCCTAAGCATCTGCTGCTGGGGACATGGGTATCAGGTTAAGCAGATATTTGATCTGAATTGTTACAGCCATTATTATAATTCCAGAATTAAAAAATAGCTTCAGAAGTGTTTGTTTTGTCAGAGGAAGAGAGGAAAATTAATCTAAATTGTCCCACAGTTGTCCTGCTTAGTCTCTCAATTACAGCTTTATGTCTTTGGGACCTAACATTCTGTATTAAAGCTGGCGGCACGTGGCTGCCTGCTCACTGGGTTATACAAATATGTTAGGTTCGACTTCTTGTAAATACAAACAGGAGGAGGAGAACCCTTTTGCCTGTGTTTTGCTATCTGAACATGAGTCATTTAAATAACTTCCAAACCAACTCTTACACTTGAAGTGACTGGCGGGAGGCCCCACTCATACTCACCCAGGTTGTACTCCTGGACATTGCTGATGTACCCATAGAGAGGGCAGTGCCCAAACAGGACGAGCATGACGGTGCTGTTGTCCTGCAGAGTGACAATGTGAGCCGAGTGTCCAACCACGGCGTACTGCTCCTTGGCCTTCGGAGTCACCGGGGCCCAGCTCTGGTTGGAAATGTGGAACACCCACAGCTGGCTGCTCACGTTCCCTGTCGCATCTATCTTACCACCATACATGTAGATATTATCCTGAAAAAAGACAGATAAAATAAGGCCAAGGAGTTTAGCATTTAGGAAACAGCTATTTGGTAAGGAATGATGAAGCTACTGGTGTGAAGTTACTTAATAAAGTCCCCTGGAGAAGGGCTGTGGACAAGGGCCTGGAGTGACAGTACAAAGGGGAATGGCTTCACATTGACTGAAGGCAGGGCTAGATGGGATATTGGGAAGAAATTCTTCCCTGTGAGGGTGGTGAGACCCTGGCACAGGTTGTCCAGAGAAGCTGTGGCTGCCCCATCCCTGGAAGTGTCCAAGGCCAGGTTGGACGGGGCTTGGAGCACCCTGGGATAGTGGAAGGTGTCCCTGCCCACAGCAGGGGGTGTAATGAGATGATCTTTAAGGTCCCTTCCAACCCAAACCATTTTGTGATTCCATGATGAATTTCCATCCTTTGAGGTTCTTCAAGTGCTCTGTCTGTGAATGGTGGTGTGTGGAGTTTTTAGAGTATTTATAATTAAGTTTTATACAGGCCTGCACTGTTTGAGCTAAATAACATTCTAAAACTCCAAGGTCAATAATGGCTCAGCTCATTTCCTTTCCAAAGACTTTGCCATTCCGCTCTCACATGGCCTTCACTCACAGCAAGGCACACAGGTGAGAAAGGAGGCAAAAACAGTCAAATCCGCTTGCTGTGTCAGATGCTGGAAGATCAGATTCACAAGTTTACTTGCAGAGCAAGAAACAAAAATCCCGAATTCTCCAACTCTGCTTTGGTGTCTTGGACAACAGAGCTCATAAAAATATTCACATGATCTACATAAAAGGCAGCTGGAGAACCAGCTGAACTCCAGCAAACTCAGCCTCAGGCATGTCTTGTCAGCACAGACAGCAAGAAGGAAATAATGGACTCACTGACCTCAGTCATCCTTAAAATCTCTGGGAAAAGGGCAAAGAAAGAACACACAGGCAGAAGCCCTACAGACTTCCTAGGATATCCACCCAAGGATTCCCTAGAGCACAAGTATACAGCCTGGGCTAAGCCAGCCTCTGAATGAGGAACGCTTCTCCCAAAGCAAGACCGGTCTGGGATAAGGGGTGGAAAGCAGGAGAGAAGAAGGGGAAATCAGCTGGGAAGTGAGTCTGGAACACTGAACTTACCTTGTGTAAAGCCAACGAATGACCATATCTCATCTCTACTGAGTTCACAGAGTTGTTCAGTGGAAGCCACTCTTCAGAAATAAGATCATACCTGTGTAATAAAAACTGAATTATTTTCCAAGGAATAGGTATTAAAGCTGAGAATGTGATTGCTTGTCCTTTCTAAGATTTGGGGAAAATTATTTACCAATATAATATATTAGATATAATTATTTACTAAAATAATAAATCCTGCCATGATTTCAGCATGCACAAAGCTCACACAAACTACTTATGGGTTAAAAAAATCCAGTTGAGCCTGCTCTATTACTCAACATCCACATATTGATTTCCTTTGCCCTGTTTTCTTTTCCATACAAACCCAAGAGCTAATGCATTGCCTATTAAGCTGTGGCAACCTACACCACCTCTCCCTCAAAACAGTAGGAAAACTTTACACTAAACTTAGGTAATTTCCAACTACTTGATTAAAAAAACTCTGCCAGTGCTTAAAAAACACTTTTTAATTATGTCTTTGCCATTCATGCTTGAAATAACATAAGCCCTCTGCCCTGAAAATGGCTTGTGGCTTTTTATTTAAAATAATGCACTATATTTGCCAGGCTTAGAGCCTTGTGAGATAAAATCTTCTCTGAGAAAGCATTCAACAAAGCCATAGGGTATCCTATTAAAAAATGAGGTGTGACTTTGGAGGAGTAAATTGTGGGTGCATCTAGCAACTGTTCGACATTTAAATGCGCGTTTTCAGCTCCTCTTCCCCTGTAAGAACTATTACCTCCAGACATGAGTGCAGAATACACAGCTCTCACTTAGGTCCATCAAAGTGAGGTATGCGAGTATCTCTGGAAAAAAATCCAGGTTTTGCCTAGATCTGCCCAAATACAATACAAAAGCTGGGGTTTTTTTAATGGAGTATTTCCATGAAGTACACAATTACTACTTGGTATTTTAGTTACTGTTAAATCTCCTCTAACAATTGCATCAATGTCCTCATCCTAATGCCACTCCCTGTTTGGTATCCCCTCCACTATGGATAACCATCCAGAGTAATCAGTACGTGTTAATTAAAGAGCCCAAAACTCTGAAGTCACACAAACATGACACAGGGAAGGGCTAAAAACACTGAAGCAAAACTACCCTCTTTGAATATGAGGCCAGATATAATTTAGGAGCTGGCCCAGAAATATACAGAGAATAGTTAAATGCTGTCAGACACAGATGAATCAAAAATTCACTGAACATCAGGAACCTTATGTTTTTCTTTTCCAAAATTAGCACCCCTCAGCAAGATTTTCCCCCATCTCGAACATGAGCCTGAGTTTTTATTACGGTTGTTTTCCCTTGGAGATGAAGCACAGACCAAAGCAAAGCACGTCAGGTGGCATTTCCTAAAAATAACTCTCAAATCTAAGTTCCTCTCTTTAGTTTTTATTATCTAGGTGTATACTCACGCTAAAACCTTCTGAGAGTCAGAATGGTTGAAGACATAGCCTCCAACAATCCACATTTTATTGTCATGGATGACAGTTTTGTGAGATGCTCTAGGAAGTTTTGGAAGAGAGTATTCCTCCCGGGTCCAAAACGACTGGTTTGCAGGAAGAGGAATTGAACAGCCAGGACCTGGGAAAAGAAGATTGAAAAACTGGTTTTTTCCAAAGCCTGTATTTCAGCTGGAGGTCAATCTCCTGCCAGTGCTGTAGCTGGTTTGCATTTAGTATGAGACTAATTCTTATATGTCAGTAGGTCTTTGCAAAGGAAAAATGTATGTTCAGCCCAAATCATTGCCAAGTTGGACATGGCTGATCAGCTCAGCTGGACATGAGAACAAGGCATTTTACATGTTCAAACAGGTCAGCTATGACAACCAGGCTCAAATTTGCTTTAGGTGCATAGGAATGAGGTTTGAAGTGATGCCTGCACATCACAGGTTGGCTCCGCCTTGGATGGTGACAAAGTTGCTTCTAAAAGCACTTGTAAGAAAGCACAGAATCACAGACTGGGTTGGGTTGGAAGGATTCCCTTCCAACCCCTGCCATGGGCAGGGACACCTTCCACTAGACCAGGTTGCTCCAAGCCCCATCCAACCTAGCCTCAGACACTTCCAGGGATGGGGTAGCCACAGCTTCTCTGGGCAACCTGTGCCAGGGCCTCTCCTCCCCTCACTGTAAAAAACTTCTTCCTTATATCTAATCTAAAACAACTCAGTTTCAATTTAAAGCCATTCCCCCTTGTCCTGGCACTCCAGGCCCTTGTCCAAAGTCCTTCTCCAGCTCTCCTGGAGGCCCTTTAGGCCCTGCAAGGGGCTCTGAGCTCTCCCTGGAGCCTTCTCTTCTCCAGGTGAATACCCCCAGCTCTCCCAGCCTATCTCCAGAGCTGAGGAGCTCCAGCCTTTGGAGCCCCTCCGTGGCGTCCTCTCCAGCATATCCATCCTTCCAAATGAAGTGTGATCTTTTAAATTTAAAAAGCAGATATTCTGTTCCTAGTCAAAATGCTAATACTTATCACGCAGAACATTCCCACGTACTCCCAATTAAACTTCCAGTTCCAGACATAGAAAACACATCCCAGAAGTTCTCTATACCCACCAGGACACTCACCTTGCCAGCCTGCAGAGCACAAACACGCTTTAGAGTCATTGAAGTTGCACCGGCCTCTCTCAGGTGCCCCGCAATCGTCCGTGCAGTAGGGAATGTCACAAGCTTCTCCCTTCCAGTATGTGGCACACTCGCACTGCAGAGCGTTGGTGCTGCTGTTGAGCTTGCACTCCCCTCGGCCGGAGCAGTTATTGGGACACATATTGAAACTGGGGACAGAGCAGTTTGTCAGGAAGGAAGCAGATCCTCAAGACTTATTAACAAAGGCAAGAGTGATGCTGAACAAAGTTAATAGAAATCATTACAAACCAAGACACAGTCATCTGGTAGCTGGTGGGACGGACCTGTAGAGATTTGTACTCTATTCCTACAGAACTGCTTCATTTCACAAGTTAAACTCTCAGCTCCTCTGAGAAAATTATCAATATGATTTTTAGCCATTTGTAAGGCAAATGACTTGCTTTAAAACACCCAACAGTAAGGGAGGAATTTAATCAGAGTATAAGGCTGCTGTGGTGTCTGTGCAATTTATACTTAAACTGCTCACAATTAGGTGCTATTCTGGGATCTGCTTACCAAGAGAACACACTGTAGATGAAACCCAAGTCAAAGATGTGCCTGCTTTGAATAATTTCTGATTTTATAATATCTGCAATGTAGCTGAGGCAAAACCAGATGCATCCTTGATAAAGGTCCAAATTTTGAGATCATATTAATTTCCAGACTCCAGTTTTTGCTGCTGTATCAACCAGTATAATTCACGGATGGGGATTACTACCCATTATTCTCACTGTCACTGGCTCCAAGACATAATTTCACAAGTGTTTGTTGAGTACCTACACCCAGTAGTAACTATGAAGACAGTTAAAAGAAATAAATGTACCATTTAATCTACTTGCTGAAAAAAATGTTACAAGGAAACCGAAGAACCAGAACACAAAACGGCACTTGAAAATTGTTTGAAATGATGAAGAAAGTGAAGAATTAAAAGAATATTGTTCTTGAAGAGAATATTTTATTGCAATGGTGCAAACCCAACAGCTGGCAGTAGATGGAGTCCTGGTTTATGCGATCAGACGTACTTGGAAAAATGCTGCTGCTTCAGCTCCTCTGATTCAAGTAACTTTGCAAAGGCTCCTCATCTTCTGGAGCTTTCAAGGGGTTCTGGATGCCCTCTATTTTTCAAAGAATTCACTATTATGTGGATTATTAAGCACATGTTTATGTTCTTACTAAGGATGAAAGCACCGAGACTTGATATTTAAAAACTAAGCTCCTCATTTTAAGAGAAACTCAATTTTTGCAAAAAGTCAGTTGTGACTGTTTTTCCAGCTGTTTTTTCTGAAAGAGGTGAGACCTTCTGCAGGTTACTCCCAAATTAAATCTCCCAGTGTGGCACAAACATAACTTGCGTCTGTAGGAGCAAAAAATTTCAAAGCTCATGATCCCTACAGAAGCAAAAACTTCCATCTCTCTGACTCTGTCGACACATTTACTTCAAGACAAAACCTTTCTAAAAGCAGTTGATGAAATAGGGAGCACACCAGAATTACTTTTAAAAAGCTCATCAATGAGGACTAAATACATGTCAGCGAACAGAAAGCACCCATCTATTTAGAATATGAATGAAAGAATATAAAACCATTCCAGAATAAAAAGAAGCCAGATTAAGGGATTCAATCCAGGGATTGAATAAGAAACAGCATCCCAAGGATGAGGATCCTCAAGAGCAGGTACAGCCCAGTGTCTCAAGTGAAATGTGTGGCTGATGGGAATGTGTGTTTGTGCAGAAGTATCTCTGCAGAACACTCAAGAGCACAAACATACACAAAATATATAAATTCTTGTTGATTAGATACAATCAAACTGATCTAATAACAGAAAATAAATAATACTATGTCTTTTGGAGCAAACATCTGTCCACATTGACAAGTTGTAACACTGAGCACATGCCACTTAATAGCTGTTGCAAGGGTATAATAAAGATAACAATTGAATTTCAGGTGTCTGCTCGTAATTACACACTTCAATGGCAATGGCTTATTTCAAGACAAAATTGAGAAAAGAGGAAATCTCCTTTTGCTCAACTTGCAGCATCACTGTGGAGTGGAGCCACTTACTTATAGGTGATGTTAAACCCTGTGAGATTATAGGCAGCATCACTGAAGAAATGTAGGAGAGCATATCCAGAAGTAGCTACGACTTCGGGTACTGTTTCATTGCTGTCTTTCTCAGGAACAATAAGACCACTGAAAAAGTAGAAGAAGCAGTATTAGAAGTGAAATAAAAGGGAGCAAAGCAACAAGAGTAAATGTACCAGTACTAATAAAATAATTGAAACTCAATGTATTTTCATTTTTTGAAGTATAATGAATTTGTGGAATCGTAAATAATCGTAAATAAATGTATATCGAAAGTATTTAACCTGAAGCTATCTAGAATGGTAGTTACCTTATCAAAAACCTTTCCCTCCCTTGTTACTCAGCAATGAATTTAGCAGGTCCCATTCATAAAACAAGGTGACATGTTTGGAAACAGAAATTAATGTGTAACAAAAGAATAAATCTGTATTACGAAGTCAAACTAAAGGTCTGCTGAGCCCAGATCTCCTCCTGACTGTGGGCTACAAAAATTATTGGGAAAGGCTGTGACAAATCAAGCAAGTACAGAGCATTTTGGTGATGTGTAATCCAGCTTCCAGACACCCAGTTCAGATGCTTAGACCCGGAGAATGCACCCAAGTCAGCACAGTTAAATAAACCATTCATCCATGCTTCTATCCAATTCCTTTCTTAATCATTTATATCCTCTTCACCTGAAGAAATCTGCAGCAGTAAGGTTAACAATTTAACTCCACAACAGCAGAGAAAGCGTTATTCTACTCATTTTTGACCTGCTGCCTCCCGGGTTCCTGTTCTATGAGAAATACAAACAGTCAGTCATAGAATTGCAGAGTGGTTTGCATTAGAAGCTTAAACCAGAGACTTAAAGCTCATCTCATTCCACTGACTGCCATGGGCCGGGAAACCTTCCCCTATCCCAGGTTGCTCCAAGCCCTGTCCAGTCCGTCCTGGAATACTTCCAGGGATCCAGGGGCAGCCACAGCTGCTCTGGGCACCCTGTGCCAGGGTCTGCCCACCCTCACAGGGAACAATTCCTTCCCAATATCCCATCTAACCCCACCCTCTGGCACTGGGAAGCCATTCCCTGTGTCCTGTCCCTCCAGCCCTTGGTCCCAGTCCCTCTCCAGCTCTCCTGGAGCCCCTTGAGGCTCTGCAAGGGGCTCGGAGCTCTCCCTGGAGCCTTCCCTTCTCCAGGGGAACATTCCCAGCTCTCCCGGCCTGGCTCCAGAGCAGAGGGGCTCCAGCCCTGCAGCAGCTCCGGGGCCTCCTCTGGGCTCTCTCCAGCAGCTCCACGTCCTTGTGCTGTTGGCCCCGGGGCTGGGGCAGCTCTGCAGGTGGGGTCTCACCTGACTGGGACAGGGGGCAGAATCCCCCTCCTCTGCTGCCCACACTGGGGATCAGCTCAGGGCATGGGGGGCGTTCTCAGTCCCAGCTCACAAGGCCAGGGCACGTACAGTCTCTTACCCATCAGCATCCCCAAGTCCTTCTCCCCAGGGCTGCTTTCAATCCCTCCATCCCCCGGTCTGTTCTGATACTCGGGACTGCTCCAATCTGATGCAGGACCTTGCACTCGACCTTGTTGAACCTCATGAGGTTCCTATAGTGCTGCTCCTTGGGCCTGTCCAGGTCCCTCTGGATGCCATCTCATCCCTCAGGCATGTCAACTGCACCACATCTTCTTGTCATCCCTTCTTTTATAAGCTCCACCTGACTCATCACATCCACGTTTGTTGTCTTTTCTATCCTAGCAGTCTGTCACACTCCCAACTCCCACCTCATTCTTTGCTTCACACTTCTGGATGCCTTTGGATGTTTCTCTCACCCTTCCAAGTTCTCTGAGATCCTCCAGCCTTTTTGTTTTCCAGGACTGGCAGAGAGAAGCAAAGATGGTGGGCAAGACTGTCTACAGTATTCCAGACTGGACACACTACAGATTTATATAATGGTTTGTCAAAATAATTGGAGTAAACTGACAGGGAGACAAAATGAGCTTTGAAAAAAGTACCTACTACCTATTTACCTATTGCACTAAATACTTTGTATCTGAAAGGGAATGTTTATTCTTCATTTAACAGAAGCCTGACAATAACAAAATGAAAAAGTTAATTCTTCCCTCATACAAAAGGCATCAAAGCTGGCACAAATTCAAAGTCTATTGAATTTATGTTTTTAAAAGCCTTTATCCACGCACAGCACATTGTCTACCACCCCCTATTCACAGTCAGCTGCTATTTTCCTGTACAGATCCGTCTTTCCACGGCCTCACTTCCATTTTCAAAGGCAAAGTCGAAGCTTTGTGACAAGCAGAGACTTCAAGTCGCAGAGCGGAGTGTGTCGGGCAGGGAACCAGAGGCCGCTCCAGCCGCTTTCCCGGGAAAACAGCCGAGCCTTGTCCCGTGCCCTGAGACTCCTGAGTATCCAAGGCCACCGTCAACTAAAAAGCAACGATGAAAAGAATTTCCCCCCAAAAAGAACTTACTCTTCCTCTTTTCACATCTATTTAGAATAGAAAGCAAATGCAGTTGAAGACAGTTTCCTAGGACAGAGTAAATGAGTTTATCCACTCAAGGAAATCACTCCCAGCTATCCACAGCATCCATTAATACCGCCTGGAAAGCACTTTTTTGTGGCCTGAATTTTTCTGTCCCCGTGATACAATATAATGGTGTGCTCCAAGAATAGAACAGACACCCAGAGATTCTTTTTGCTACAGATTTTGGGGTATTTGCACCAAAACCAGCAGATGAATGAGCTACCTACAGCGGAACCACACTGCAAACTGCACAACAGCCCTTCCTGCACAACAAGTCTTATGGTGGACAAAAAGATATCCTTCATTTTACCAACATGCCATAAAATCACTGGAACCTGATCCCATGTTTTGGCTAACAACTCCAGCACATCTGCTGATGTGCAGTTCAATAAATATTTCCTTATGAGAAAGCCAGATTTCCCCCCGCTGCTCACTTGCTCCTCAAGGATATGGGATTAAAAGGCAAATTTAATTCCATTTTCCTCTCTCTGGAAGAGGTGCCTTGTTTCATTCTCAACATTTGAGACTTCGGAAGTTTATCTCTCCCAAAAGACCATCTCCCACAAAACCAAAGAACAAAAAGCCTAACAAACTTCTTGTTTGGTTCATAATATTCCTTTGTAATGGAAACTGTAGGACAGTATATCTCCACCACAGGAAAACAGACATTCGAAAATAATTCGGGTAAAGAAAACTGCAGCTCAGGGAGAAGAAAAAAATTTCTTTGTTCTGGTTTCTTCTTCAGCACTTATCACTGATATTACAGGGCAAAATAGGTGGAAGGCAAGACAAAAATTCCCTTCGATAATCTTTCCTGATGAAAGGACTATCACTACACAATTCTTTGTTTTCTCACAGAAATCTCAAATTTGGGACTCATTTGACAAGAACACAGGTACCTCCATAACGATGCTTGCATCCTACTTTCTCCCTTATTTCCATCTTTTTCTGGTGATTAATGTGTAAATAACTAAAGAGGATGTTATCCCATCTACACAAATTTAAAATAGCCTAAGGAAACTTACTCATAGAATGGTCTGGGTTGGAAGGGACCTTAAAGGTCATCTAGTCAAACACCCCTTCCACTAGACCAGGTTGCTCCAAGTCCCATCCAACCTGGCCTTGAACATTTCCAGAGATGGGGGATTTTAATTTCTTTCAGAGAAAGCCATGAAGAGAACACAACACAATAGTAACGATCAGAGCCCTGAATGGTTGAACCTCAAAAACAGTGAAAAAAATCAGCCTGCTCCCAGCATCATATGGAATAAACAGAAGCATAAACAGAATTTACATCTGCCATGAAAAAGAATCCAATATGCAGAATCAGAATGATAAAGGATTATGCAAAACTTCCTTTAAATTATGATCCAGAATCTCTGAGCAACTCAACTCTGGCCAAGATTAGCATGTTTCACAACACGCAGCTTTTATTTCCTTTCATAAGGTTTCAAAACATTTTGCAACCATCTCTACTCCAAAGCAAATAAACACTCCTACTCAGCTCAGCTGCCCAGTGACACCCAGGGAACGGCAAACCTCTGCTTTGCACTGAAATAACATCTATTTTCTGTAAGCTGGATTTGTGAAGTCAGCGGCAGAAAGTAAAACAGTATCACAGAATCAATGAAACCTAGAATGGCCTGGGTCAGAAGAAACTTTAAAGATCATCTTGTTCCACCCCTCTGCTGTGGGCAGGGACACTTTCCACTAGACCAGGGTGCTCCAAGCCCCATCCAGCCTGGCCTTGGACACTTCCAGGGATGGGGCAGCCACAGCTTCTCTGGGCACCCTGTGCCAGGGCCTCCCCACCCTCACAGGGAACAATGCTGCCCTAATATCCCATCTAACCCTGTCCTCTGACAGTAGGAAGCCATTCCTCCTTGCCCTGTCACTCCAGGCTCACTTCAAGTACTGAAGTCCACAATTATGTCTAGGAGACCCAACTTCTCCATTGCCCTGCACATACTTTCTTTCCCCCAGACCATTGAAAAACCAGAATAATTTAAAACAAAGGTCACCTCCTCTATTATTTTTCCTGGATTTGCTATGTGAGTATCACGGTACTGGTATATTCCTCATTTCCTCCTGAGACACAACCTGTTAGAGATCAAAAGCATGAGAAGTTCTACTGAGCAGAAAACAGGCAAAATTGGGAGTCACAAAAGGAAAGAGAGAAAATACAGAGTAGAGCTCATGGAGGAGTAAAAAGGTAAAGATGATACTGAAAAATCAATGCAATCCATCAAAATCCAATTATCCTAAATTTAAATACTTTGATCCATCTGGACACACATGTACACAAAATGGCAAGATTTCTGTCACTAAAAACCAGTCCATGCACCTCATCTATACTCAGAACTACAAGAGTAAAACTAAACAAACTAAAAATAGAAGTTACAGAAGACTAAAAATAAAACAATAGCAAAAAAATTAAGAAGGAGGGAGAAGAATACAAGGAGACATCTCAAATTTATTGTCTTAAATGAAGCAAGATGACTCCCAAACATGGACTTTTAAGGAAACAAAGCCATTGCAATAACACTTACTAAAAAAAAAAAAAGCCGATAGATTCATTACAGAGCTGGCAGCACCTCAAAGTGCAATCTTTCTTGAAACCTTCTTCCTTTTTTGCAGTACAAGCGCACCCAGCTGCTGCAGCACCACCACAGGGAAGCTTGTCCATCTGCAGAACCCTCCAGATGAGGAGCTTTGCCCAAAAAAACTCCTTGGTTCTTACATGACTGATGTTATCATAGAATCATGGAACAGTTTAAGTTGGAAGGGACCTTAAGGATCATCTCGATCCAGCCCCTGCTGTGGGCAGGGACACCTTCCACTAGACCAGGCTGCTCCAAGCCCCAGGGTCCAGCCTGGCCTTGGACACTGCCAGGGATCCAGGGGCAGCCACAGCTTCTCTGGACAACCTGTGCCACGGCCTCCCCACCCTCACAGGGAACAATTTCCTCCCAATATCCCATCTAGCCCTGCCCTCTGGCAGTGGGAAGCCATTTCCCCTTGACCTATCACTCTAGGCCCTTGTCCAAAGTCCTTCTCCAGCTCTCCTGGAGCCCTTTTAGGCTCTGCAAGGGGCTCTGAGGTCTCCCTGAAACCTTCTCTTCTCCAGGGGAACACCCCCCAGCTCTCCCAGCCTGTGTCAATGGCAGAGGAGCTCCAGCCCTTGGAGCATCTCCGTGGCCTCCTCTGGACTTGCTCCGGCAGCTCCACATCCTTCTGCTGTTCGAGGCCCCGAAGCTGGATACATGTTCCCATGGCAGCAAGGTCAGTTACAATTTCTGGCAAATAATTGAAGGAATAGGAGGAAAAAATAGAGGAGGGTCAACCATATGATCTATGTAAAAGGAGAGGTAGAAGGAGTGAGGTTTCTTTTAACTTCAAGGAGAGATGGCTGAAGAAGGGTGAAATCTAATTTCTGACCTCAACTACCTCAGGAGAGATCAGAGAGGAGGGAGTAACAGAGGTTCACAAGAGGACAGGAGGCAACACACACAGGTTGCAGCAAGAGATTGTGGCTAGACGTTAGTATTAGATTCATTTTTTATCATTCTTCTTTTTTATTTTTTAACACCAATCTCTGGATCACTGACCCAGAGGATCAACGAGTTCTCCATCCTAAAGATAAATTCACACCTTGACTGGATGAAGTCTTGAGCAAAGGGCTCTGATGCTCGCCTTGCTTTGAGAGAGGGATCAGACCCTTCCAACCCAACTCAACCCTACACTCAAATTTGGGTGCTCAAGTGCCATATTGACCAGCAAGTAACAAAACGATGGTGAGCTGATCCTGTTTCCTGAGGGAACAAGGGCTCACATGACCATCCATCTGGCCCCTGATAACAACAACCAGGAGCTTCTGGGCCATTGCCAAAGGTCTTGCACAAGAACAACTGGGTTTGATGAGGAAAACACCCCCTGCCAACCACAGCAAAATGAAAATAGAGGTGCAAAACCAACTCTGGTAAATGTTTAATGTGGAGTAAAGCTAACAAAACCAACAAAGTTCACAGGTGCTGAGTGGAGTTTATCTAATTCAGATTTCTTCATCAGTGCTGACAAACACGCTGCATTCGTTTCCATGTTCTTTTATTGCATTTTTGAAGCAGCACATTTACACAGTCTCATTGTGCCTGTGATCACCAATATAAACCAGCAAAGATATTTTTAATGCTGTTTAATAAAAAAAAAGCTTAATGTGCAGGACCAGGCAGCTCTGGGGGCTCTCAGACTACAAGGAGTTTAGTTTATGCAGACACTTGATCTGTGTAAATGTTGGCATTATGCAAATATTTATTGCTGTTAAAAATTGCTAAAACCAATTTAAAGTTTCCCTATAGTCCAGTGCTGAGGATTTCCAAGATCATCTTATATATATACAAGATAGACATATATATATATTCAGAATAAATATCATCTTGTGAACAAACATAAATGAGCATCAGAAAGTCAAGAAAACAAATGAGAGCAGTGAAGGAAGTGAAGGCTCAGGGAACTGCTGTAAAAAGCCAGGGAGGGAACAAAAACTGAGTTCAGAGAGGAAGGAATTTCTAGTGTTTATCAACAAACTCTGAAAGTTTACAGGGTCCAACTGCACAAAGCTCAATCTTGCAAATATCCTGGCAAGGTGCAAAAATAATGAACAAGGAAATATAGTTATGGTAATAATAAATTTAATATAACCCAAGTAAATTGAGAAAATACGAACACTGCTCTTAAAAAATTCCAGCGCATTTATTTTGAATTAGAGAAAGGTGTTTTTCAACAGATGCTTTCTGGTACTTCATCAAAATGAGAAGCATCTGCCATTTCTTGAACTTGGATTACTGAACACCACAGCTCACTGCTAATGAAGTTAAATTCAAATGTCATCTAAAGAGGCAATTAAAAAAAAAAATTGGATTTTTTCCCTACCTCAAAAACATTATTGTATTAAGCTCACGTTTGCTTGTCCTCAGGCCCAGGCTTCCTGATTTACAGAAGACTTCCCAGTCTGAACCATAGCTGTTCATGCTGTGAACTACTTGTAACTTCAATTTTAAAAGCCTATTAATTTTTGGAAAACACACAAGAAACGGCAGGCACAAATCATCACCATTTCACCTTTTCACCAATGTATTAAAAAATAGCTTGATTAGAACAAAATGACATTGGGTCAAGATGACATTTCCTCCTCTTCCTGCACATCAGTCAGGGCATGATACCAGGAGAGCACTTCCACGTGGCATTGCCAGGTTTTTGGAGGTTTTTAGAAGAGAAAAGGTTGTTTCTTCTTCAAATGAGGTGTTCTGTTTCGACCTCACGTTAGTCTGAAGCTTTACAGGAAACATTCTTTCACTCCAAAATAACTCTACATTTGCAGTTGAAGACCAGAAAAACCACACGTGGTGGTTTAAATTTTTATCAACTTTTTTTCCTCTGCTGATCTTCTCTCATAGATATTACAAGGATTTTCTACAACAAACACAAAGTATTTTTAGACCTTTATTTCACAAATGAGAGGAAGCCCAGCAGAAGGTTAATTCTGGAAATAGTTACGCAGCCACTTGGAACAAGCAGAGTCCCAGGGGAACCGTTAGTTTTTTCCATAGATAACTTGGGATTATTTTCCTAATTTAAGTTTAAAGAATAAAAAGCATAAGATGGTGGTGTCACTGTGAGACTGAAATACAGAAATGCACAAGTTACATTTAGGTCTCAGCATGAAATATCGATTGTTCACCAGCATCCACACTGATCTCTCATCACATGGACAAGCCAAATACCTGTAACCTATTGGCAGAATGGATACTTTTACACAGCAAGAGCTGGAGAGGGACATTCGACATGGGATGGAGAGACAGGACACAGGGAATGGCTTCCCACTGCCAGAGGGCAGGGAGAGATGGGACATTGGGAAGGAATCCTTCCTTGTGAGAGTGGGGAGGCCCGGGCACAGGGTGCCCAGAGCAGCTGTGGCTCCCCCTGGATCCCTGGCAGTGTCCAAGGCCAGGCTGGACATTGGGGCTTGGAGCACCCTGGTCTAGTGGAAGGTGTCCCTGCTCACAGCAGGGGTGGCCCTCAATGAGCTTTAAGGTCCCTCCCAACCCAAATCACCCTGCGATTCTGTTTTTACAAGGTTGATCCATCGTCGTTGTTCCTGAACATGTTCCTAATAGTTTAAACATTTAAAGTTTAAGGTACATGAAAGATATACATCATTCCACGAGATCTCCATGTCTACAACATTAGCTGGCTTTTGCCCTTATGTCTGCATTGACACACTACAAGTTTAACTCCTAAATCATGTTCAAACTCATAAATGGGGCAGTTTTCTCCTCTCCTGCATGCCAAATCATCTCTAGCCCAGACAGATGACAATAATTTTTTTGTCTCTCAAAGAATCAGGATTTGGAAATGAAAACATAATACTTACATGCTACAGTGCAGTGACATGACTTGTTCATTGTAAAAGCGAAAAACAACTCCTTAATTGTTTATGCTGACAAACAGTGCACAAAAGGACACTGGCTATATGTGCTGCACTTGCAGTGTTATACATTTGGATTACTGGATCAGATTTACAATGTGAGAAGCCACATTTAAGTCAGGCTCTAAGTTAAGAAAATACCACTGGCTACAGTTAACAGTCTCACCAAGGGGAACTTACCTAAAAGCTGCCAGTAAGGGAGCATAAATTGAGTCTCCATCATACACATACAAGTGGTCCCAACTACACTCTGTGGCAAAGTGATTGAATCGAAGCCTGAGGATTGTGTTTGGCCTGTAAAGAAAAAAAAAAAACACATAAATAAAAGATTTGCAATTAGCCACTCAACACACAGGGCAAAATCCCTTCAAAGCACTCCACCGGTGTGAAGCTCTGGTCTAGACAAGACTAAAACTGAGTGACTTCGTGTAACTGTAGGTGCATTAAACATGCTGTGGCTCAGGGGTTTTTCGGTGTGCAGCTCCCCTGGTATTAAGCAAAAAGTTCTTTATGGTGAGAAAACTGTGTCCTGTTGTGCAGAACAGATCACAGAATCACAGAATCTGCTGAGTTGGAAAGGACTGACAAGGATCATTGAGTCCAACTCCTGGCCCTGCACAGACAACCCAACACTCCCACCCTGTGCTTGAGTGCATTGTCCAAATCCTCCTGGAGCTCCGGCAGCTTTGGGGCTGTGACCATTCCCTGGGGAGCCTGTTCAGTGTCTGACCACCCTCTGGGGGAAGAACCTTTTCCTGATATCCAAACTAAACCTCCCCTGACACAACTTCAAGCCATTCCCTTGGGTCCTGTCCCTGGCCACAGAGAGATCAGTGTCTGCCCCGTCTCTGTGCCTCAGCAGGAAGTTGCACACCATGATGAGGTTTCCCCTCAGTCTCCTCTTCTCCAGGCCGAACAAACCAAGTGACCTCAGCCACTGTCCAAACAAGCCAAAAGTCCCTCTCCAGCTCTCCTGGAGCCCCTTGAGGCCCTGCAAGGGGCTCTGAGCTCTCCCTGGAGCCTTCCCTTCTCCAGGGGAACATTCCCAGCTCTCCCAGCCTGGCTCCAGAGCAGAGGGGCTCCAGCCCTGCAGCAGCTCCGGGGCCTCCTCTGGACTCTCTCCAGCAGCTCCACGTCCTTGTGCTGTTGGCCCCAGGGGTGGGGCAGCTCTGCAGGTGGGGTCTCACCTGAGGGGGCCTTGGGGCAGAATTCCCACCTTTCCTGCTGCCCATGCTGGGGATCGGCCCAGAGCATGGGGGTTTCTGGGGGCTAGCTCACACAGCCAGGGCATATCCAGTTTTTCAACACGGTAAGATACCATTTGTTTCATGGCTAATATAAAAAGATACATTTAAAGACAATCACAGAGAAACCACAGCAGATATTTAATTTAGGGCTCAGCTCTAAGAGGGTGCAAACACCACTAACATTGTGCTTGGACCTGAAACAAATAGAGAGTGAATCTATATCAGCCGTGCTTGTTCCCACCCACAGCTGTAGCTGTTGAAAGGACAGACACAAGTGACTAGGATCTCCCCAACAGCATTGCCCTTGGATTCTGATGAAATCCCTGTTCATCCTAATCAAATAAATTTTTAAAATGTCAGCTTGCCATAGAGTCCTTCCTTCCCACAGAAGGGGAAGTCTTTAGGGAGTTATTCTGCAAACAACTATTTTTTGATCAGTACAACGATCTACCCTAGGCTTTTGGAAAAAGAGCAGCAGGTGGAACTCAAGGATAATGTCCTGCTTAAAGAAAAGGTACAAAGAGTACCTATGACTTCAGAACTGAGCAGCCTATGGAGTCATAGGGGTTTGCTTCTACTTGAATAGCCTGACAGCTGTAAAGCAGAAAGGAATTGTCAATCAATAAAGCTTCAGACCACAAACAAAAAGGAAGAGTCTCTTTGCAACAGCCAACGACCGTTAGCAGACAGCCCTCATTTGCAAAATCACATGGTTCTGCCGTGGGGTCCTCAGACTCCATGGATCTCATCTGCTTTGTTCATGCTCCTGGGAAAAATGAAAAGAACTCCCCTGGGATGAGAACACAGCACAGACACCAGCCAAGAAAAACCAGGAACAGTGCAGAAAGGAAGTGAGAACACTAAGGAACACATGGCTTATTTTGTATCTGAATCTTTCCAGCGTCTTCAATGGCTCACTCAGATTGCACCCTTCCCTGCTAACCTCAAAGCCCTCTGCACAATGGAATGCCAGCAACAAGGTGAGGGCACTCAGAACTGAACAGCTTTGCAGGTGCTTCTTTCCAAGTCCAGATCTCTGGGAATTTCACTTCTGGCAGCGAGCTTGGACTCTTTTCACACGGCTGCATATTTCAGCTAGTTTAATCAGCATGATTATCTCTTTTCTGTTTACCACCATGCTCTAACAGCAGGGTATAAACAGTCACAGGCAGGAAAAGGACTCCAACCGAAATGCCTGGCTATGGAATAGGGAGGAACATTTCTGTCTTTCCAGCAAGAAGGATCTCATTTCAAGCCCCACAAAGTGGTGGTTCCCTAGGAAGCCTCTCAGCAGTAGTAATTATAGGCTGGAGGAGCAGCTTTGGTGACATTATTGAGGACTCATGAGAAGCACTTCACTTCTGATAAAAATATGAGTCACAGCATCCTTTAAAAACAGAAGTTATGAGGGTTAAGCTGGCTGTGCTGGGATTGCTGAGGCTGGTTTGTCTGCAATAATGCTCTTGTGAAACATTTTTTAATTATTTGTAATTGCAAACTGTCTGCAGCTGTATTCCTATTACCTACAAAAATTAAAAGGTGTAGCCACTTGGAGCATCCAACTTTTGCTCTTAACCACCTCAAACAACTGGGCTCCTTATAAAGTTAATAATGAGTGGTTGCCTCTCAATTTCATCACTCTGGATGGTTCTAGGGAGCAGCATAGCCCTCAGTTTTGAGTACTTTGGGAGCTTAGGAATTACACTTCTTCAACTCAAATAAATGTCTGAAGCAGATACAATGAGTAATTCCTCCTAACTCATCAGACCTCCCAAACAAAGAACCATAGAGCGGTTGTTTGGGTTGGAAAGGACCTTCACGACCATCTCACTCCACCCCCTGCCATGGACAAGTTGCTCCCAAGCCCCATCCAGCCTGGCCATGGACACTTCCAGGGATGCAGGGGCAGCCGCAGCCCCTCTGAGCAACCTGTGCCAGGGCCTCACCACCCTCACAGGGAACAACAATTCCTTCCCAATATCCCATCTAGCCCTGCCCTCTGGCAGTGAGAAGCCATTCCCCCCTGTCCTGGTACTCCAGGCCCTTGTCCCAAGTCCCTCTCCAGTTCTGATCCTCCAAGATGCCAAGAGGCCTCAGTTTGCAGCATCCAGTACAAGCTCATGCTCTCACATGACTCATGCCAATTCACAGACCTCTCTACCTGCAGATTCAGGGAACAGCATGGAATGTGACTGAACACACAAATGTTATCCCACAGCATCATATCTGACCATGGAAAAGCTTTAGAGACTAAATAAATGGATCTTACAGTCCTGGCACCAGCTTGGTACTATCAAAAATATATTTCAACAACTGAGATGCTCTGAACTGCTGCACCATCAACCAGGTGACAGAGGATAGAAACTAAATATGCTACTCCTAAAAACCTGTGCAAGAAATTGCTGTAAGCAATATAAGGATCAAATACAGGAAGGGCAGCAAAGTGAGGGGAGAGATCTGAGGGACTTCTCCCAGTTTAGAAAACCTTTGCAATGAAAGGTCAGTGGTTCCTCTGAAGTCCTCATGGCTCAGTGAGTAAAGAAACATCTGAAGTTCATCACTACAGAAACTGATTCTTCATGAATAAAAGCTTTCAGAGCTTTCTCTTGGTTCTCATACTACTGAAAAATCCCATGCGTAGCGAATCCCATCATCTGAATGGCCCACTATGACAGCAGTTAAGTAAATCATAATCCTTCATTATTTACAGAAATGCACTGATTTTTGTTTACCACACGCTGTTTCAACATAAAGCTCTTAATCAGAAGTCAGTTTGGAGGGCTCAGTTGCACAAAAACTTATTTATCAAGAGCAATGAAGTGTTGCCCTATCTAGCTTCTAGAATAGCCAGAAAGAATCATGAGACCTAAAAATATTCAGTGCAGCTAAAACTCACCTAAAAGTCCCAATAAGCAACACAAAATCCCAAGCTGCTTCCGACACTCACCTTCCTTCAATGAGCCAGGTGCATTTTGTCTTGTATTTGTAATTTCCAGGCCCATCTGTGACATACCCTGAAGGTTCAGTGAGTCTGTAAATAAAAAAACAAAGACAAGGATTAGTCTCCAGTGGTTTTAAACATTCAGAAAGGATTCCCTAAATTTTGAAGATCCATCATTACATTATTATTTACTTAAGAGCCACTATAAACAAACCAACTACAGCACAACAAGACCCAGCTGGGAGTCTTCTGTTAAACTGTCTATGCAGGCCTTCTGATGATCGTTCTTCAAGAACGACATCTTGAAGGACATCACTTCAAGAGTGATGGTTTCTCTATCAGATTGATGTCATGGTTCCAAACCCATATGTATGGATATACCGCCCAACCAGCAAAAGGAATTCCCAACAGAAGCTAAAATTTTTCCTCAACTATTTATTTATACAAATGGCACCATTCTTGCACGAAGTTCAGATGAAGTCCATGGTGCAACCTCTCACTCATTCTGTATTTGACTCTCCACAAACTCCCTGACAATCTCCTGAATGGAGGACCGATCCCCAAGGCCCATCCCGGGAAGTGATCAAGGCAAGGCCGGACAAGGCTTGGAGCACCCTGGGAGAGTGGAAAGTGTCCCTGCCCATGGCAGAGGGTGGAATGAGATGGACTTTAAGGTCCCTTCCACCCCAACCATTCTGTGATTCTATATTGTTATCAACATCTGCAAACACTGTACAGTGCAAAGTCTACATCAGCAAAAGACAAAAAACCAAGAGCCAAACCATTGGTATATACATTCCTATCTCATATGAATTAGTCAAAATATTACACATGGGTTCTAACAAATTGTTGAAGTACTGTAGAAACTGCTGAAAATAAATGACAGGGAAGAATGGCGGCAAATGGCAGCAGCACCTGAAGGTGCCCAAACACAACGTTCTGGTAGAGCATACCCTGGCACCCAAAACAGGATTCTTTCCTAGGCAAGTTATAAACTCCATCGTCGGCACATGGCAGGAGCAAATCATAGCCCTCTGGCAAAATTCAACTGTCCTACTTACAACACAGCTTTAAACAAAAACACCGTAAATTTAAACTTGGCAAAAAGAGAAGAAAGCAAGATCAGAAGTTCTCAAAACCGGTATCTTGGAACCTTTTCTGTGTCTTTCCCCAGTGATCTGCTAATGTTAATGTCTCATCTTTTTAAAATATTTTGGCTGAGTCGAAAATGATTTTCCAAACTCTTTTCCATCAAGCATTTTTAAGGTTGATCTCTGATTCAAATTAAAAAGGCAAAACCCACAGATTTTTAAAAAACACCTTTCTCTGTCTATAAATGAATTTATTATAATACTTTTCAACCTGAGAAATTGAGCTGAAGATTTTTTAAAGCCAGTTACTGAAGTTCTGCAGGAAATGGACATTCAAGCAAGTGAAGAAAAAGCTCCGTTTTTTGGAAGCACAGGAAGCATCTGGGCTTTCTATGGAGACACAGATGCAGGCATAAACAGAGATTAGATTAAAAAAAAATACACATACAGAAGGTATAGATGTAGGCTGGATATTGGGAAGAAATTGTTCCCTGTGAGGGTGGGGAGGCCCTGGCACAGGGTGCCCAGAGAAGCTGTGGCTGCCCCTGGATCCCTGGCAGTGCCCAAGGCCAGGCTGGATAGGGCTTGGAGCAATCTGGAATAGTGGAAGGTGTCCCTGACCATGGCAGGGGCTGGAAATGGATGATCTTTAAGGTCCCTTCCAAGTCAGACCAGTCCACGATTCTGTAATTTATATTTATTTTAAAATTTCAACATCTTTGAAAATTCAAACCACTTATCTACTGAGCAGGAATTCACAAAACCAAACGCAAATTCCAAGTTGGAGGCAGTAACATCTAGTCTTTTTGTCTAAAATTTCATCCTTTTGAACATAATACCCATGGAAAAGCCATGAATCAAACAGTATCAACACTGATAGAACTTTGCCTGCAACCAAGAGCAGAGATTCTGAAAACCTGAGCAAGTCTCTCAAGCTAAAAACAAGCTCATGCCATGTGGCAAGCTCTCAGGGAGCCTCTGCTCATAGAACTCTTGCAACAATTTATCTGGAAACAATTACTAATTCATTCACCACAGAAATGCTACCAAGAGTGATACAAAAAATAAAATAAAATAATCCTGTTAATACCGTTGCCACAGCCATGTCACATCTCAGGGGGAAAAAAAATAAGAGCATTTCCACATCACTGTAATTCAATGAAGTTTCAGCAAAACATTAGATTTAGTTTTAAAAATATAAGTCAAACTTCTTTGATACGCTATTAGTACAAAATTATCTGCAAGTTACTCAGACTCCTTTCTAAACTTCCTGCCATTATGGACAAATAAGGGATATTAAAAATCTATAATAAATCAGAGTTGACATCTCTGAAAGGAAAATAAATAGGAATTAAGTTCTCACCGCCTGCACTGCCTGGCTAGAGCAGGGCAGCAGCATCCATGTTCTTCTATAAATACTCTCCCAGACAGATAGAAATAAATCTTCAGCACAAAAGCAAACTGAAACTAGAATTTCATCTTCCCATTCAATACAGAAAGCTCAACTGGTCTCCAAGCTCCAATAAAAAAGCAAACAGCCCCCTGTTCCCCATGGTCAGTGCTGTCTGTGCCATACATGACACAGGGCTGGGGTTTTCAATAACTGGGACATGTCCTACACAGTGTTTTGGCTTTGTCTGGGAGCAAAGGCTTGGGAAGGGAACACGTGAGTCACTCAAGAAGGAAAAACACTCCAGGAATGAGGGACTTGGATGCGGAAAGTTTTCCTGACATACATCAGGCTACTCTCACATAGAAGGCTCCTACCCCGTGTAACCTGTCACCAACACCACCAGGCTCAGGAGTCTTTGGCCCCACTGAAAGCTTTGAGCATGTTTATGATGTGGGGTTCAACAAGGCCAAGTGCCAGGTCCTGCACTTGGGTCACAGCAACGCCCTGCAGCTCCAGGTTGGGGCAGAGGGGCTGAAAAAGGCCCTGGGCGTGCTGGTGACAGCTGCTGGACAATGAGCCCAGGGTGCCCAGGTGGGCAAGAGGCCAGTGGCCCCTGGGCTGTGCCAGCACTGGGGTGGCAGCAGGCCCAGGGCAGTGCCCGTCCCCTGTGCTGGCACTGCTGGGGCACCTCCAGCGCTGGGGGCAGCTCTGGAGAGCCCTGGAGGGGCTGGAGCGTGTCCAGGGCAGGGAACGGAGCTGGGAAGGGGCTGGAGCCCCAGGAGCGGCTGAGGGAGCTGGCAAAGGGGCTCAGCCTGGAGAAAAGGAGGCTCAGGGGGGACCTCGTGGCTCTGCACAAGTCCCTGACAGGAGGGGGCAGCCGGAGGGGGTCGGGCTCTGCTGCCAGGGAAGAGGGACAGGAGGAGAGGGAATGGCCTCAGGCTGTGCCAGGGGAGGGTCAGGTTGGATATTGGGAAAATTTCTTCCTGGAAAGGGCTGTCCAGCCCTGGCACAGCTGCCCAAGGCAATGGTGGAGGGATTTTTTAAATCCCTGGAGGGATTTCAAAGCCGTGTGGATGTGGCACTTGGGGACATGGGTCGGGGTGGCCTTGGCTGTGCTGGGGAACAGTTGGACTTGATGGTCTTAGAGGGCTTTTCCAACCTAAACAATTCTGGGATTCTATGGTAATTTTATGACTCAGATGCAGAAATCAGACAGCAGAAAATATGGAAAAGCATCAAATACCACTTGTCTTTGCTAACTTGGTAAAACATGTTGCTGTTATACAAGAAGTGCTTCCATACTACCTGGGTGTTACATCTACCCTGCAAGGAGCAGCTGCTACACCCTAAGAAAACAAAAGGTCAGGTCCTGTACTACAATACTTACAAGGCCCTAAACTACAATATCAACTTTAAAACCTCCAGGGTAGAAAAAACAACTGCAAGGATCTATTCACAAAACTCAGATTAAAAAAACACATAAGTATACTGCATAAATACATATGTATACATGCATATACACACAATACTTAAGGCTTGTTTCAAACTTCACTGTTCCCAACAGTGTTGTGTACAGTAAATTTTTCACTGATTTCCAAGTGAACTGCAATATATAAGAATCAAAAGGAAAGAAGAGAGTTAGGGAGCTGAACCTACAGCCCACATATTCAAAGAGCTCCAACCTTGAGTGCTGCCTATTCCAACTTTTTTAAAGAAAGAGACAAAAGGGAAGCAATGACAAGGATCTACCAAAAAAGAACTTCAAAGAGAAATATTTTATGCAAAAAGATTCTGCATCTTTAATTACTCCCCTCTCATTCTGGGAGCCCCTGAAAAGCACAAAACCAACACAAGAAAATCAGGCAGCAATCAATGGTATCTCCTGGGTAAACAGCCAAATCTGATATTGGAAATCACCAGATAAATCCGTGTGTTTTTAATAACAACATGAGTAATACTAGCAGCGTATATTTTTCAAATACAAATTAGTATACACTGAGAAAATTCCTACGTAGACAGGAACTGCACAACAAGGCAAAGCCTCAAAGCTGTTGACTAATTACCATCTAATAAATCTAAAGCAATCCTGTTGCTAGTGAGTACAAAAACGCACAAAAAGTACCTTAGAATTTAGGATTAAATAATTTTGCAGCACTTGCTTCCAAAGCATTGTGACATTAAAGGTACATTGTATGCTGGCAACAGGGTGTTGAATGTATTTATTTTCGTCAGAAGTATATTAAAGAAAAAATGCAGCTTGCCTTTCCCTCATTACTCACAAGGAAAGGTAAGCAGGCTGGTTTGGTTTATAAAACACATTAAAATGTGACCTCTAGGTGGTCATCACTGGATCTCAGAATGGGTTTGTATTACTTTCACTTAGACTGCAGTGACACTGTCAGTGAAGACTTATTAGCATCTTGTCCGGAGAAATTTAGCACAGCCTTTTCACTAAAAAAAGCCCCAACCGAATAATAAAAAACCAAACAAAAAAACCAAAACAAACCACCCAAACAAAAACAACAAACAAAACAAAAACAAACAACCAAAACCACCAAACAAACCCAAAAACCCCTTGTCCATCCTAATGTCGAAGAATTTGCTATATCTAGAGAGTGATGCAAGCAATGAGTTCTCTTCTCTTCTCCCTTCTCCTCCTCAAGTGCTCAAGCACTTCACAATTAAAAGTCATTGTTTCGGGTATATTTGGAGTTGAAGGCACAAAGAAAGGGCTGTTACAGCGTCTTACCAGAACAAACACTTTCTATCCTAAATTGATTAATAATTTGACTTTGTTCATGTTCTCACTAAAAGCATCGAGGTTAAAGGACATGTATTATAAGCAAATGCTTTGATCTATAGTCATGGAATAGTGATCAGGCACACAGGGGATGAGACAAGCAGATAAACAATTCACACAGCTATTTCGTGAATTTCTAATGTAGAACAGCTAAATCCCTTCTTCTGCCACCTCGGTTCCACACCACAGGTAAAGCTGGGAAGATGTAATTAATTACAGGCCAGGACTCACACATGAAGGTAATGACATTACTGCAAAAACCACTTTGGTAAGGATTTTACCTACGCAGCAACAGGTACCTAAAACACAGACTATGAACTACTCCAGTTGTACACAGAGAATTCTCTCCTCCTCTCTCTTTAATGTACGAAGTCTCCAATACAACTGAGGTAAAAGTCCTCAAGATGAGCAAACTCATGCAAAAGTCACTGCTGTAGCATAATCATGGAATCCCAGAATGTTTTAGGTTGGAAGGGACCTTAAAGCTCATCTCGTTCCACCTCTGCCGTGGGCAGGGACACCTTCCACTAGACCAGGCTGCTCCAAGCCCCATCCAGCCTGGCCTTGGGCACTGCCAGGGATCCAGGGGCAGCCACAGCTTCTCTGGGCACCCTGTGCCAGGGCCTCCCCACCCTCACAGGGAAGAACTTTTTCCTCACAGTAAAGATTTTTATCCTAATAATTAAAACACATAATTTTTTAAAAAAAATTAAATTATAAAAATAACTTAAATTACCTAACCTCAAGACTAAGACAACAGAAACTATGAAGGAAAAGCTGATTTCCCTCCTCCAACCCCATTTCCCCACATCGGAAGCACTGAAAAAAAACCCCAGAACTGTGCTGGATCCCAAACGACACCAGCACTTCCCCACTGCTTCCAAACCATCAGTTAGAGATGCTGCCTTGTGATACTACCTGCATTTGCCATACCAGAAACACGCTGGAGTTCCAATCTTGTTCTTGCCTCTAAGTTTTTCCAGCTATTAAACTCAAACTGAAAACATCCGAAATTTAGGTCCCTGCATATTCTCCTATTTCTTTATTCCCAGCCTCATCTCAGAGACCACAAAGCAGCAGTTATTCACTGCAATAACCTCAGCTTTATCTCTGCTGAACCAACCAGCCAAGCTGCATTATAAATGTCAATGTTACTGTGTACCTTTACTACAAATTCTTCCCCCATTCAAACTTACTGGGTAAAACAAAGAATAAAAGATATTATTATTATTTTTATCATAATTACACTGGAGTTCTTCATACAAGCAGCACATTTTGTGCTGCTTGTCAGCACATTTTTCTGTGGCATTGTTCTATTATCTCTATATAATCTTTGATCTCTGCTTTCACACTGCAACAACTCCAATCTTAGCACTCTTATTTTTTTGAACACCTTCCCCAGTGCCTGTATTTTATCCAGAAATGTTACCGTGACAAAAGGCCAATTCATGAAGTCCCCTTGAAGCCCACCCATGCCCACCACTCATACCTGAGACATCGGCCATGCACATGGTGGACACTACAACAGCTGTCTATTAATCTAATCCAACAGTTGCCCTCTACAACTGTTCCCCATCTGTTCCCAAATCCACTTATTGGACCTTGGCCTAGTACTTTGAAATAAAGATAATTTAGCTGAAAGTGTTTGTAATGCCCAGAAAAACTGGAGTTTCATCCTTTCCTGGTGGTCCTAAAACGCTCCTGGGGTTTGTGGTAGGGAGTTGTCTTACCCACACCAGGCAGGAGGAGACAACAGAGCACAGCAGAAGCAAATGCATCTCACACATCATAAACCATCTCACTGCAGCAGAAAAAGAATGTATCAATCCCTCTCTTTCCCTGGCACAAAATGAACCCCTAAAACCTTGGGCCAAGAGCCCTTGCAAATGTCTTACCCCAAAACTTAACCCCCTGCAAGACAAAAGGACAAAGAAACTACATTACTGCAATGGTCAGAGAGAATCATCAAAGGCTCATGCACACAAGGTCTATAAGACGATTTTTCATCCCTTTCCCAAACTTAGAAATATTCAATTACTCAGCGGATCTCAAGCACCTGTGCAATCATTTAAGTTGCAGTACAGCACACCTGTGGCCCTTGTAAATAAGGCCTCATAATTCAAATTCTTTAAAGCCCACATGCTCAGAATTGACAGGCATCAATCTTCTCCTCCAGCTGGAGAGCCCTTCACTTTGAAAAGCTTTCAAGTTGTCAGGCCTACATTTAAGACAAGGAGAAGCATTCATTGGCAGAACATGTGCTGTATCAAGAATGAAGAGTTTAAACAACTGACTTAACCTTCAGGCCAGCAGGAATCAGAAATAAGTGGAGCTTAAGGCCCTCTCCGTGGAGCAGAGGACCATCATCCTGCTGCACTTCCTCAGACAAATGCAAAACCACCAAGTTTCTACGAGCAATGTAAAAGCAGCAGCAGCAATCCCTTCTGCTTTCCAGTGCTACATATGAAACTGCTGCCCAATTCTTCCTAAGCGCTAAACCCCAAAATAATCCATTGAACCCTCAAGAAGCCCATTTAGAGTCTGATTTAGCTCCAAATTTGCCACCCTCCATCACTGCTGATTTCTAGGCCAAATGCAGAGCTCAGAACTTGGTAGTCGCACTTACAGAAAAGCTCAAGCCAAAGATCAGTCAGTGTTGCAACAAAAATGAAAATATTGAGACATTCTATAAATAAACATCACAGCCTGACCCACTTTCCTAACAGGGATTGAAATAATTCCTTTTATTTCTTTCCTGACATCCAAAAATTTTAAGCTACTATGTAGCAGTGTTACCTGCAGGGAAAACTGATCCCTAAAGAAATAAAAGTAGTTAGGAGAAAGATTGCCGTTAAGGTTAACTTCTGTTTGGCCCGGACCTCAAAAACAGATTTTGACACACAGATACAGATCCCTAAAATAGTCACAGTACATCCCAAAATCCGGAGAAGCATTTGTGAACCTACAGAACGACAAATCCTTGACATTTTAAAGCAGGTCTTTGGCTGAAGAAACACCATAAAAACACGCAAAGATCAGAGAATTGATAATGAAAATATTGTATTTATTAATGAAACAAATTCTCAGCCAGTATCACAAGTTAATGACACCTTGATCAACTAATAAGGAAGATGTTCTCAAGGATGCCACAAGTAGTAAAAACAATACAACCGCAAAGGAGCCCTCTAAGCATCAATTATTAAACTTGAGAGAACGAGGGAAGTGTGGTCCCCCAGAAAAAAAAGAGTCTGTATGTTTATATCATACAAGGATATTCTGGCTGTCCCAAAAATGTTCTTCTCCTCACATGCATTACTGTAAAGAATAAAAGGCATGTAAATACCTGTCTCAAAGGAGGGCACAGAGAAGAATTTCATTGAAGGGAGAAGGAGAAGTCCACAGAGTACCAATAATAAAATAAACAATTTATCACTACAATCTCCTAAAATCTATTCAGATAATTCCATTTTCAACCTCATTTCAGTGAAATCTGCTTCCAGGCATACTCCCTTCAGCCACATGACCTCTCTCTCCTAACAGTCCCTCCAGCACATCCACCTGAAGGATTTTGGACAGGCACTCAAGCCGGACTGTGATCGCTGGCTCAGGGAGCAGAGCCCAGGTCGGCGCCAGTGTTGGCCCGAGAACCCAGCTGAGTTTCCAGCTCTGTTCCCTCTCATGAACAGCTGATGACACCAAGCTGAGTGGTGAGGGTGACACACCTGAGGGATGGAATGGCACCCAATGGGACTTGGACAGGCTGGAGAGGTGGGACAGTGCAAAACTCATGGGGTTCAACAAGGCCAAGTGCAAAGTCCTGTACCTGGGTCAGGCCAATGCCTGGTATCAGAACAGGCTGAGGGTGGAGAGCAGCCCTGGGGAGCAGGACTTAGGGGTGCTGGTGGGTAAAAGCAGGACATGACCCAGCCCAGAATCTCCTGTGCCTGCATGGGCAGCAGGGGAGGGGGCGGATTCTGCCTCTGTGTCCCCCTCAAGTGAGACTCCCACCTGCAGAGCTGCCCCAGCCCCGGGGCCAACAGCACAAGGACGTGGAGCTGCTGGAGAGAGGCCAGAGGAGGCCCCGGAGCTGCTGCAGGGCTGGAGCCCCTCTGCTCTGGAGCCAGGCTGGGAGAGCTGGGAATGTTCACCTGGAGGGGAGAAGGCTCCAGGGAGAGCTCAGAGCCCCTTGCAGGGCCTGAAGGGGCTCCAGGAGAGCTGGAGAGGGGCTGGGGACAAGGGATGGAGGGACAGGACACAGGGAATGGCTTCCCACTGCCAGAGGGCAGCGATGGATGGGATATTAGGACATCATTGTTCCCTGTGAGGGTGGTGAGGCCCTGGCACAGGGTGCCCAGAGCAGCTGTGGCTGCCCCTGGATCCCTGGAAGTGCCCAAGGCCAGGCTGGACAGGGCTTGGAGCACCCTGGTCTAGTGGATGGGGTCTCTGCCCATGGCAGGGGGTTTGGAACTATATGTCTTTAAGGTCCCTTCAACCCAAATCATTCTAGGATTCTATCTTTTAGCACCTGCAGAAACAATTGGAAATAAGCATCCAACTTCACAACATAAACAAGCAACACTTATGTTTGCCAATATCCAGGAGACAGAAAGACGGGAACAAAAAAGCTGTCTCCTAATTTCTGGTTTTACAGGAACTTCTCATTTCCACATACATATTGGTACGGAATTGTAAACACTTCCACAAACACTTCATCAGTTCTTCTCCCTTCTCTTTTCCAGTTCCAGCCAGCTGTTCCTCCCTCCCACAGACTGTTGTACTAAATTCGTTACCACAGCAAGAAAAAGAATGATTTGCAACCCCTTGCAGAAAAGCACGAGTGGCATTTTCCCCAAACGACTCATGCTAATGAAAGCAATTTCACACTACATAGAAAAAAAAAGGAGCTGAATACCAAACACTTCAAGTATCTAATGAAGACAGGTGTACATAGTTGGCTTCCTTGAGAAGTTCCCCTTTGTTAAGTAGAACAAAACTCAAAAATAAAGAATAATGCAGATGACTTGAATTTAGGCAGGACTACATTGACATACGAAAAATGTGAATACCAAGCACTCGTCCAGCTGTGTGTTCTCACTCACACCTACGGGATAGGAAGTCACCTGCAGCACTTTATACTCAAACACGCAGCCAAAATCCTGGCTTAGCAAATGGAGAAAAGGCCAGACTTCACGTAGCTTTGATTAAATCCCCTTAATCCCTTCAATGAAAACTTTCTACTGCTGGCATACGTCACTTTAACCACACAGATTACTCCACCAGCCAGTCTAAGCTTTTCCACCAGCTCCTGGGAAGAATTAAATAAACCCACGGTGCTCAAACCATCCTAGTGTTTATTTAAGTGCCTGAGCAAATAAACCAAATGTGAAAGTCATCCATTAATTCAACAGCTCCAAACTCCAGGAGGTGAAGAGTTGGAGGGACTTTCAAATGCCAGAGTGTGTTTGTCAGTCTCACTGTAACCGGTCTAAATCCCTTAGGGAATGGGGTGGGTTTAAGCACTTTAGACTGCTATGCCTTACTAAATGCATCTGCACAATAAACTTTACAATTCAGATCAGGTATTTCCTAACCCACCAACAGAAATTCTTGGCTATTGAAACACCAGGCCTTGATTCCTTACCTGGGCAGAAGAAGCAGCAAGAAAAGTTGGTTTTGGAAAAAGAAAATCCTTCTAAAAAATAAAAACAGGCTGGGAGAGCTGGGGTGTTCACCTGAAGAAGAGAAGGCTCCAGAGAGACCTTAGAGCCCCTTCAAGAGCCTAAAGAGGTTTCAGGAGAGCTGGAGAGGAACTTGAGACAAGGCCTGAAGTGACAGAACAAGGGGGAATGGCTTCCCACTGCCAGAGGGCAGGGTTAGATGGGATATGGGGAAGGAATTGTTCCTTGTGAGGGTGTAAGGCCCTGGCACAGGGTGCCCAGAGAAGCTGTGGCTGCCCCTGGATCCCTGGCAGTGTCCAAGGCCAGGCTGGACAGGGCTTGGAACAACCTGCTCTAGCGGAAGGTGTCCCTGCCCATGGCAGGGGGTGGAACAAGATGAGCTTTAAGGTCCCTTCCAACCTAAAACATTCTGGGATTCCATGACTTTTTAGGCACACTTTAATCAAGCAAAGGGTACATGAAACCATTTTATTTTTGGAACAAACCTTGAAAATATAGAAACAATGCACTCATTGGCACATTACACAGAATTTGTGGTTTGTGTCAATGCCGCCTTAGCAACAGTCTCGCTACAGTATCTTTATAATCCAAGACCTGTTAGCATTTCTTTCTAGGATAAGTAGCTCTGGAGTGTTTGTCTATGAAACACTCTTGGTTCAGGGAAGGTCACACCGCAGCCTCCCGATTCCTTAGCTGTGGAGGCAGATGTTCCTGCATGGTGGGGGGGGGGGGGGGGTTTATCTTTTCTTGTAGTAAGGCAGTGTCTAACATGCAGATCTCTTGATAATCACTACAAAGAAACTCTTCCTTCAAAAAAATCAAGAACACCAAACAACAAATCCAACAGACGAATAGAGCAATCAAAAAAATGCCACAATTGTGGACATCCGACTCAGCCAGCAAAGAGCTAAACACCCCGAGGGAAGATGTAGCTGCAAAAATCATTGCTTACATCCCTAGCTCGGCCATATGCACCTTTCCTATTGCCTCCAAAATGACTTTGAAAGGAGTTATTCTGGGATGGTAGTGGGAAAAAATGAAATTCCATCTGCTCGCAACAGATTTGTGACAACAAAAACAAAGACAGTGGCTCAACACTAGTTATGCAAAGTTTTGAAATAACCCCTCACTTTGCTACCAAGCTGAACATGACTGACAGGCCACCTCTCTACTTAAAAACTCTAAAAATAAAGTCCCAACTTCTTATTTAGGATTCAGTCATCACCAGTTCTTTCCTCACTAACATCCATAGGAAATGGCCCTAAGATGAAGGAGGGTTTTGATTAGATATTAGGAAGAAATTATTTTCTACAGGAGAGATGAGGCCCTGGCACAGGGTGCCCAGAGAAGCTGTGGCTGCCTCTGGATCCCTGGCAGTGTCCAAGGCCAGGCTGGATAGGGCTTGGAGCAGTCTGGTCTAGTGGAAGGTGTTCCCACCCATGGCAGCGAGATGGAATAATATGACCTTTAAGATCCCTTCTAACCCAAACCATTCCATGATTCTAAAAGCGTGTTTGCACTAACAAGGAATTGTGCACAAAATACTGCTGTGTTTGCCTTAGTTTATTAAGAAAAACAGGAAAGGAAAAGGTTTTGCCTCGTTCCACTTTCCCATTTAGCTTCCTACATTTTCATTTCATTATCTCTACTCATAACCAAGATGGCTTAAAACATTACCTATTAGAGAAACACCAACCACCCCCAGTCCGCATCCTTAGACCCCGTAAGGAAAAGTTCATTCCTGCCTTAAAATCGCTTAAAGAAAGAAATGATACTTCACTATACCCTATGACAGAGCACATAAGAGAACCGCTTATGTGGAGTCCTCCAGAGCAGAAACCCATAACCCACCTCACAGAGTGCTTCTCTCTGGCACACTCCAACACTGCTGCATTGTCCATGCCTGGACGTCGTGGGAAGCATTTCAAGGTGTTGATGTGACTTGGGTGTCTGCCAGGCTCTTTTCCTCTTAGATATATTTTTGTTCCAGGCCCAAAGCAATTCTCTGCCCTGCTGTGGGGCTGAGGAACACACACAGGTATAGCATAGGTATAACACCGAGGGCAGTCTTGGTGTCAGCCCTCGTTTCAGATATTTAACACAATAAATACCAAACTTCAGGCCAAAGGAGGAAATTCCAGCTGAATGCTTCCCAGACCTAACCACAGATGCATCAACGCATCATAAGGTTAGTAACTTCCTCTCATCTCCTGCGCTTTAAATTAATCTGCCAGAGGTAATTTACAGCACAAGGAATAAGAAGTGAAGCAATCACGGAGAGAAATTTCTCTTAGACATATGAAAAAATCCAAAGGTACCAGGCACTGGACAACAGCTTTCAGGAACCATTTTGTTCTTATGCTAAAATTATCTATGGAAATGTACAAACAATAATTCATAGTTTCATGACAAAAAAATTAAAAATGTGTCTGAATGACATTTCCTAGGAAATTTTAAAACTCCCACATCCAATCACAGAGTCACTTCAAGTATCCCAAGTATCTGGACCACGAGTGCTTGACCAGGTGAGGTTCCCATAGTCCAGGTCATGTCAAAGCCCTGTTACACCTTAACACACAGAGCTGAAACCTCAAAAAGCAAACATGATTCCCAAAGCAGAGGGAAAAGTGGTGCCCAGCTCTCAGGCGTGTCACTGCCTGAGATGAGCTCTGGGAAGAAGGTGAGCTGTCACAGTAGTCCATGATAGGGACAAGCAAGAGCAGGTTGAAGACCTAACTTGTTTTTCCCCTGCACCCCACCCGCAGGAGCAGCTGCTTTCCTGCCTGCCAAGAGCCCTGCAGTACTATTTTTAGCTTTTTGCATCTCATTATTTAATTTATTTATTAAATAAATAAATTAAAGCCTGATAGGGGAAAAGGGAGACAAAACTTGTTCAAAGCATTTGAGTTTTATTTAGATTAAGACAGGCTGTTCAAACTGGCTCAGAGTCACAGGATGGTTCCACTAATTACAATCCCTAGTTTAGAAGGAGTGGAAGCAATTCTTGGTTAGGTCCTACAGCTGCAGAACTCTTCACTTAGGGGCGAGTTTCTCATCTCAGCAAGTTTAACAAGCAGAGTTTAAAGCACACGGCAATTCCCAAACCATGAAATGGCATTTCCCAGGAAATTAGTCGATTTAAAATTGAGCTGTAAAATTAAAGCCCCTTTACTGCTCTCCATTAGCTAAATATTACAGGTGAGAAAGCAGCAGCTGGCACGGATACAGCACGAGCACTGCCCCCGGTTAAAGGAAGGCTAATGGGAGTAACAGCATCACAGAATCGTTGGGGTTGGAAAAGACCTCCAGGATCACCAAGTCCAACCTGTGACCCTTCCCCGCGCCCCCGACCCTGTCAAACAGCCCAGAACACTGAGTGCCACATCCAGTCGTTCCTTGGACACTTCCAGGGATGGAGACTCCACCGCCTCCCCGGGCAGCCCTTCCAGTGCCTGACAACCCCTTCCGTGAAGAAATTCCTTCTGATGTCCAAGCTGAACCTCCCAAGGCACAGCTTGAGGCCGTTCCCTCCCATCCTGTCCCTCTTCCCTGGCAGCAGAGCCCGACCTCCCCGGCCTGGCCCCTCCTGTCAGGGACTTGTGCAGAGCCACAACTCTCCAGGCTGAGCCCCTTTGCCAGCTCCCTCAGCCGCTCCTGGGGCTCCAGCCACTTCCCAGCTCCGTTCCCTTCCCTGGACACGCTCCAGCCCCTCCAGGGCTCTCTTGTCGGGAGGGGCCCAGAGCTGCCCCCAGCACTGGAGGTGCCCCAGCAGTGCCAGCACAGGGGACGGGCACTGCCCTGGGCCTGCTGCCACCCCAGTGCTGGCACAGCCCAGGGGCCACTGGCCTCTTGCCCACCTGGGCACCCTGGGCTCATTGTCCAGTCACTGTCACCAGCACGCCCAGGGCCTTTTTCCAGCCCCTCTGCCACCTGGAGTGCTCCATGAGGTTGCTGGAACTCAAGCGTAGGACTCGGCCCCTGGCCTTGTTGACCCTGAACCCGGCAGCCTCAGCCCACCAATCCAGCCAGCCCAGACCCCTCTGCAGAACTTCCTGCCCTCCAGCAGACTGACACTTCCACAGAATTTCGTGTCGTCTGCAAACTCACTAAGGGTGCACTCGAACCCCTCATCCAGATCATCAATAAAATATTAAATAGGACCGGGCCAATACTGAGCTAATACCTGTTGGTATCAGCTCAGCTAACCCTAACCCAAACCCTCTAAAGCGAGGAGGACGAGCAACATTTAGACCTTTGCCATCAACTCCATCACAAATTACATGATTTTTTTTTTGTTTCCCCCTCTCCTAAATAACTGTCTGGTATTTCAGAGACAGAAAAGGCAAGAACTGATAAATACTGAATGCTCATTTTTAAGATCTGGACCATTAATTTCGAAGTTTAACTCAAGTCACCATTTTCTATGTGTGGGCAACAGCTTTAAGGCTGAATCCAACAGTGTTTCATGGACAGCAAACACAGAAAAACCTTGAAAGCTAACAGGGCTTCACAGCCAAAGACAATTATAAACTCACCCATAGGACCTTTCACAACACCCCCTTTAACGTCAGAGGGAAACAGGAGAGTCTTGCACAGTCCATACTAAATTTGCTGCTGCTTTGGAACCCAAATAAATTTAGTTACTATCTGCATGACACATTTGCCATCTCAGTGAGACACAGGATTTCATGGTGTTAACGCCGGTTCCACAATGATCAATAAGTAATTCCCTCACGGACAAAAGCCGTGGCTGATGCATTTATTAGGAGTTTGGTCCGAGCTGTCTCTTGCCTGTGATCCTCACTGCTCCATACTGAACCGAAAAGCAGACATTTTCCCAGGGCTCTCCATCCTCTTTTCTCTGGAGACAAAATTATTTCTACATGAGCAGCACTGTGACTTGTCAATAAGCACAGGCTGCTCTGCCAGACGAGCCTGGAGACTCCCAGACCTCATCTAGCCACTAATTTGCTGCAGAGCACTTTGCATTCTGCCCATCCCAGTCACATTCCCACAATTCCCTAACACAGGGACATTGGCAAGAGGAGGATTTTATGAAAGACTCAGTGTAGTGAAGCATTACATAAAAATTACGTGTTAATGCAAAATTTTTGGTAGGTTACTAACAATATCACTTGAGAACTGCATTAAAAACAATCACTTTTTAACCCCAAAAACAAATCAAAAATCATTTATGTAAATAAATGTAGGGGGATAAAAACAGATTAATTTGCAAACATGCCTTGCTGCAGTTTTACATAAAAACTTTAACATCACTTTTGCACGGGTTCCACCATTCCACACCAAAAATACAACTTCCCACATGAAGTTTTATCTGAATTTTTGAAATCATTGAAAGATACAATGGTTGAAATTAGTCCTTCAATCCTCTAAGCACATAAACTTTATCACATGAACAGTGACTACACATCACACAAGCCACCAAAACTGGGAGAACACAATTTCCAGCAGAAAGCTGGAAACATAAAACCTTGTGCTTCAAAGAAAAAAAAATAAATTTAAAAAAACAAACAAACAAACAAACAAACAAACAAAAAAAAAAAAAAAAAAAAAAAAAAAAAAAAAAAAAAAAAAAAAAAAAAAAAAAAAAACAACTAAAACCAAACATCACAACATTGTAAGGAATGAAAAAAAATTGACTTCCTGCAAGGTAATTTTACATATAGAAGAACACCTGAGAAGCCTTGTGAGGTCATGATTGTCAGGATTTCTCAACCAGTGGGCTTGGGGTGAACTTCAGCCCTGTATGGAAAGCAGAGGGGGAGACCCCCCCCAGCCTGCTCTGCTGTCAGCAGCTCTCCATGAAAAGTGATAAAATACACACATTGTTTTGCTCAAACTGATTCCACTTGAGACTGCTGTTCTATATTAAGAGTGTGACAAGCCTTTATATATCTAGTTAAATTTTAATATAAAAGTATTTTTTCCATTTGAGAAAAAGCTGACCTGGTGACAATCAAGAAATAAAGTATTCACCTGCTCCCAGTGAGTTGGAGAGCAACGTGTAACAAAAAAAAATTAATAAAAAATATTTCTAAAACAACCTAATAGTTTTTTTAAGAGAAGATGGCATGACAAAACATTCTACAATTACTGACTTCCAGTTTCTAATCTGAGTAGAGAGGTCACTGGGTTGTAGAGGGAGAGATGCAGAGGATCATGGAATGACTGGTGCTGGAGTGAATCATCAACATCTCTGGATTAAACACGAGGACTTGTTCCATTTCAAAAATTACCTTCAGTAACTGAAATAGTAATTTCAGTTTACCACCCATGAAGCACTGTGGAATGAACATCACCAGGTTCTTTGACTGGTAAGAAACAGCTGCGGGCCAAGAGCATTGGCTGATCAACAGACATAAAAAACTTAAAGAGAAATGACAGCCAGAGCCCCTAAAAACAAAACCAGAAAAATCCTCTTTGCAAACACGTGATTAAAAGGAAACCAACTGCTCAGAGGGTGATGATATTACCCAGGAGATGCTCCTACCAGTGCTTTGAACTGCAGTATCATTTTTTCTCCTTCTCCTCTCTGCCTTTTTCCTTTGTCTTCCCAAATGCATCATGCTGACAAATAACAATTCAAAGAACCAATTATTGTTTCTGGGTCTTTTTTTTAATATAACTTCATCTTAACAGGCTTTTTCTGTAAGTCCCCATGAGTGCGACGCTACTTCAGCCCCATTCTGTCACTTCATTTCCCCTGCTCTGCCCGGATGATGGTGTGATCTCTGCACCCAGGCTCCACAAGGACATCATGTGAGTAGTGCACATCTCTTCACTCTACCCAGGTCATGAATGAAAATACTAAATCCAGTTCCAACTTTCTACCCTCTCCCTTTCTTTCACAGTGTGAGAAATACTCACTCACCGATAAAGTTGAAAGAGAACAAAGTCATCGAAGCAAAACTATTTATTAATGTAAACACGTCAGCTGAGTCAGGTGCATCTCACTGAGGAGGCACACCTCCCCCTAAAATGCACAAACTTTCATGCCCTTCCCCGGCCAGCGGGGGTCCCTGTCCCCTTTCCCACTGGCTGGGTACTCGGGAACTTACATTCTTTCTGACCACCCACCGCACTCAAACCAACACCTCCTTTGCTCTCCCCTTTCTCTCCCTTGTAACAAGCATTGGTTAACTCCTCTCTTCCTTCCCCCCCCGCCCCGGCTCATGAGGCCTAGCCTTGTGCTAGCTACATCTTTGCCTATGTGACGTAAGTATACAATCTTATGCCTGAAGCAACGGCTGAAGCAAAACATTATTTTATCCCTCACAAGCCATCCCCTTTTTGTTTATCACCTTTTTGCTGAAGCCCCTGGTTTGGTTATCTGTCTGGCTGGTGTGGGCCGGTCTCTGTTTGCAAAGCAGTTATATTCAAATGTAACAGTTACACTCCAGTCCTGTTATTTTGCAAACTCGTGTTTGTGCTGAGCTAGGCTTATTCCAAAATTTTAGGTCTTTGTTTCCTGCTGAGGCCCATAGCTTTGCTCTAGCTTGTATAAAATAAGATGTAGGTCGTCTTCTGGTCTTTTCTGATCTCGCCTCCTTAGGACCATGATCTTCTGGGTTCCTATTCTTTGGGTTCACTGGCATTCTGATCATCTGCATTCCTACTACTACGTTAGCAATTAACCTGATAAAACAGGGAATAAGACAAAGTATAAGCAATAATCCAGCAAAGGCACATAATAGAAAGAAGCCCATCTTTTTCCACCAGGTTTTCCCAAGTAAGTTATCCCACCACTGAGAATCCCACATTGTGTTCCATTTCTGTATTGGCACATTAGCAAGCTTTCTGATGGTTGAGCCTATGTTCCTAAATTTTGGACAATCCAGTAGGTTTGTGTTCCACCAGGGATCCTTTCCCAACATTTTGTAGGTTTATCAGAATAGCATGCCATATTGAGCCAGAGATGATGGGTGAAATCCCAGTAACTTTTTCCAGCAACTGTCCAGGTTCTACGGCATTTAATGCGAGAGCCAGCTAAGATAGGCTTTACTAGGACTAAAATTATAATCCAGGCAGTAAAATGTAAATTATTCATTTTCAGGACAGATTATCTTTTAAGAGTTAATTTTAGAGGGTTACTTCGCTGTATCACAGTCCAGTCCCTGGGAGGTGACTCCACTGGTCCTTTAATTCGGGTTGCATGTGACCACTCACTCTCTGCAGTGTGAACTGCTGTCTCAATTGCCAAGTGTATTTGAAAGGGACCTTCCCATGTCGGTGCCAAGGTGTCATTTTTCCAACACTCAATCTCCCAGTTTTACCTGATGAATGTAAATGTGCAGGGGTGAGGTTTGGGGCAACAACCCTTTTCTTCTAAGATCTGCAAAAGAGAGCATTATTGCCTGCAAATAATTTTTAAGATACAGGCCATTTGTTTCAGGAACTGGCAACCCTTCCTCCCTTCCCAGATAAGGTAATCCAAACAACATTTCATAAGGAGATGCTCCCATATGTTTTCTTGGAGCAGTTCTAATTCTTAGTAATTCTAAAGGTAAACACTTGGTCCATGGCAGTTTAGTTTCAATGATTAATTTAGTAATATGGGTTTTAGGAGTAGCATTCATCCTTTCAACACATCCCAAACTTTGGGGATGCCAAGGAGTGTGGAAGTTCCAATTTGTATCTAAAGCCACACACAGAGTCTGTAAGATTTTGGAGGTGAAGTGAGTCCCTGTATCAGAGTCTATCCTCTCGATTACTCCATATCTGGGAATGATCTGTTCTAACAGAATTTTAGCCACATTAGAGGTGGTAGCAGCTGCAGTGGGCAAAGCCTCCACCCAGTGAGTAAGATGATCGACTACTACCAGTAGGTATCTCCATCGCTGTAGTGAACCTTGGAGAGTTCAGTATAATCTACATGTATGCTCTGGAAAGGTCTAAGAGCCAAGGTTCTTCCCCCACTAGGGGTTTTTCTCATCAATTCCTTATTTATCTTTTGACAAATCAAGCACTGTTCAGTCACTTGTTTGGCTACTATGTAAACTCCCACACAGCAATAAGTTCTTAAAAATTGATCACATAGCGCTTGAGTTCCCCTGTGTGTTCCTTGTTGTAGCTTAATTATTATTTCTCTAGTAATGGCCTTGTTCAATATTTGCCTCCCATATGGTAATAGCCACTTGCCTTTCTGAGTCTTTACACTTCCCATCTTCTGCAAGAATTCCTCTTCCACCTTAGTATAACAGCAGGAATTTTATCTCCTTTACTTTGCTGCTAAGTGTTAAAGCAAGCATTTTGTTTTCTTTTTCTATGGCGGCTTCCTTAGCCAACTGATTTCCCCTTATTTCCAGAGTCCCTCCTTTCTGATGTCCCATGACATGAACTACAGCAATCTCCTCAGGCAGATCAAGAGCCTCCAGAACTTCTAAGACCAGCTGCTCATGTACTTATTCCTTCCCTCTAGAGGAAATTAATCCATGCTCCTTCCAGATTTTCCCAAAAGCATGTATTACCCTAAAAGCGTATTTGGAATCTATATAAATTGTTCCTTTCTCTCCTCTAAGCAGCTCCAAGGCTTGCTTCAGTGCACGTAATTCACATGTCTGGGCCAACCAGTTGTTGGGCAATCTTCCTTTCTTCATTAAACTACTCTGCTCACCATCCACAATAGCGTAACCATTATAATGCTTCCCATTTATACATCTTGATGACCCATTGATAAAGATTCTCTTTCCATTGACTAAGGGGATTTCTCATAAATCTTCTCTAACTTCCTCTTTATATCAGGCCAGGCTTTAGTGACAAAGTTCATCTTTAACAATTTCTGACCTATATCACTCTCAGGATCAACTCCTGAATATCGCTGCATGTTCTTTTGAAGCCTCTGTAACCACGTAGTAGGTGACTCATCTTTTTGTTGCTTATTTTCAAATGCTTTCTCAAAATTCTGCCCCTTTGGCACCACTTCCCTTATTCCTCTGATCACTAGCCTCCTGCAATCAGACATACTGTTTCTCTCTTCGATCGTGCTTTGGTCCCAGTTAGGTCTTACTATGGGAAACTTCTGCTCACCAGGTACTCCTCCCTGTATATTAGGTGGGTCTTCTCTCTCCCAAATTCTTATTCCTGCATTCTGTATCATTTGCCTTTCCTCTGGTGTGAATAAGGTCCCCAAAACAGAATGCATTTCATCCCAGGTATAGATATTCAGACCCAGAAATTGATCTAATCGTTCTACCAATCCTAAGGGGTCGTCTAACATCTTACTTCTTTTTTAAATTCTCAAACTTCAGCACTTGTCAGTGGTGCATTAACAAACCCTAAACCCCCTTGTGCATAGGCACTTCTCGCAAGGGAAACATCTGTGTTGCTGTATTAGCAATGGGGGTCATATCTGAAGAGGGAAGTGTAAAGTTTTGAATATCCCTTTTAAATTGCTCTGACTCAGTGGTCTGAGTTCTGCATATCGTTTGAGTCGAAGAAGCCATCTCATTTCCTCCCTCTATGTGATCAGTCCCACCCTGCTCATCAGCCCCTCCCTTCTAAAGCTGTGGCATTCAGTTCTCCCTCTGGTGCATAGGAAGGGGGTAAATGATTTAAAGGGTCTCATTTTCCCCTTTTGCTCTCCTCCTTGCTCTCCTTAAAATTCCTAGCCACAAAGAGAGACCAGCTCCCTTTCCAACAGAAGGCATAATCACTTTCTTCCTGATCAAAAGGTCTCCTGGTGTTTATATACTGATTTAAAGCCTGACAGATCCAGTGCTCTGATGACCCATATTTCCGCCAATATAATGGGGTCGGATCTAATAGGTTCCCTAGTCCACTCAAACATACAGTACTGTATAATTTTCTTTTTATCATTTCCCTGGGTGCAAGACATACCCTCTGGCCCCCAGTCCCTGAGCATTCTCCCCAAAGGACTGTCAGGAGGTATGCTCGGAGTGAAGTCTTTTGACTTCTCTCCCCTCTTCCCATTCTTCTTACTAGGCCTATTCCCCATCTCTTAAAATCCCACAGAATACCTTTCGTCTCGAACCATCTCGCTTCGTCCCTGCACCGACCGTTCTCCTCGCAGAGGGACGGAACTGCGGTTAGAAGGACTGCACAACCACTTTGCAGATAAATCTGCATCTCAGCCACTCACACTGAGTCCTGCTATTCCCAGACATCCAATTAGTACTTAACAGTCACTTTCCTTACCTGGGTTATGTGCACAGGTATTATCGGCTGCTGCACATATACTCTAGTCTTTTCTCACATCTCTTCCCCCATTTGCTTTGGGAGTACTCTGTCCGAGTCTCACCTCCAGCCCTCACGAAGCATGACAATGGGTCAGGGTCTGCTGAAATCAGCAGGCCGCGCCTTCCCCTATTCCCGTTGTCCCGCTCGCTCCGCAGAGTCAGAGGTCGTCTCCCAGACGATTCCCCAAATTGTGAGAAATACTCACTGATAAAGTTGAAAGAGGACAAAGTCATCGAAGCAAAACTATTTATTAATATAAACACGTCAGCTGAGTCAGGTGCATCTCACTGAGGAGGCACACCTCCCCCTAAAATGCACAAACTTTCATGCCCTTCCCCGGCCAGCGGGGGTCCCTGTCCCCTTTCCCACTGGCTGGGTACTCGGGAACTTACATTCTTTCTGACCACCCACCGCACTCAAACCAACACCTCCTTTGCTCTCCCCTTTCTCTCCCTTGTAACAAGCATTGGTTAACTCCCCTCTTCCCTCCCCGCCAAGCTCCCTCCTGAGGTCTAGCCTTGTGCTAGCTACATTTTTGCCTACGTGACATTAAGTATACATTCTTATGCCTGAAACAAAACATTATTTTATCTCTCACAATAGAATCGTGAAATGGTTTGGGTTGGAAAGGACCTTAAAGACCATCCAATTCCAACCCCTCGCCATGGGCAGGGACACCTTCCACTAGACCAGATTGCTCCAAGCCCCATCCAACCTGGTCTTGAACCCTTCCAGGGATGGTGCAGCCACAGCTTCTCTGGGCAACCTGTGCCACCTCACCACCCTCATCATAAAAAGCTTCTTCCTTATATCTAATCTAAATCAACATTGTCTCTGTTTGAAGCCATTCCCCCTTGTCCCATCTCTCCAAGTCCTTGTCCAAAGCCTCTTCACATCTTTCTTGTCAGCTCCTTCAGTTACTAGAAGGCCAAAATTAGGTCATCCCAGAACCTTGTCTTCTCCAGGCTGAACGATCCCAATTCTCTCAGCCTTTCCTCACAGCAGAGCTGCTCCATCCCCCTGATCATCTTGGTGCCTCCTCTGGCCTCGCTCCAACAGCTCCATATCCTTCCCGTGCTGGGGGCCCAGAGCTGGAGGCAGCTCTGCAGGTGAGGTCTCACTTGAGCGAGGCGGAGGGGCAGAATCCCCTCCCTTGACCCCTCTTTTAACCCTTATCCTCCTGTTTAACACCTCACCAACTGCTCCCCTTCCATACCTATAATATGAGAAGGAGTCTGATTAATTCTATATCCATAGAAGTGACAGAATGGAAGATAAACTCGCCAGATTTCCTGACTACCACACCTGAGGTGAAAAATTCTTCACGCAGTACAGTCCAGCTTTGGGTGGTGCCATTGAATCAAAGAGGCTTCCAAAGCCCAGATTGTAGTTATTTATCTCTTACATCCTATTCATCTCCTTCATCCTAAATGATGCTCATAAAACATCCAACACACATATATATTGTATTTTAAACAGTATCACTTACAAATGGCAAATCTATCTAGCCATTTCTGTCTGTGTGCTTTTATTCTTTTCTTTAACGCATTCTTAAATTTTGATCTCAAAGTCAGACTGATGAGTCTGAAGATAGCAGATCATCTTTCCCTCAAATTTTTTAATCACTATTCCACAAACCAAAGACTCAACTAATGTTACTTTCTATGACTAACTCTTCACCTTCTTCACCCTATTTCTAAAACTGCTCTTAAAAGATTATCGTACACCTGCTCAAGGGCAAAACTCGATTCTAATTAGATGAAGATAAGGTTTTAAAAGTGAAGTAAGGATATAGAGGATACAATAAAACTTCTGAAAATCTAATCAAAGCACTAAGATTAAAAGAGTAGCAATGAAAAAGGCAGAAAATCTCATTTGAACCAGTGAAGGTGAATGCCATCAGTATATAAATAACCAGGACAACATACAACATGGACTATTTTAGGGGCAACACAACCCAAATGTTGTGACTAGGAATCCTACGTACTCCCTCTGTGCACGTAAGTAACACGATATGTATACACGTGTCCCATGTTCTCATTTCCAGTGCTTGGGATGAGCTCTGCAGTTTAACAGCTTGGGAAAGGACTCACCATTCTCCAAAAGCTTGGTGTGGAAACAGTTCTCTAAAAGCACGTTCAGATTGGCAGGCAAGACACTGATGGCATCAGTCTGATGGTGCCCAGCCTCTGTCTGCAGGGGCTGCAAAGTACCTCCTTGTACCCAATCAATTCAGCATCACAGCTGTTATCACTTCATAAAGCAGTCCTGTAATTCTATCTTGCATTAATTCACACGGAGAGGGAAGTGTGCTACACCCTTCTGAACTGAAACTTCAACGAAAACACAGCAAACAAGTCAAGGTACAAACCACGACTGTGGAAAAAAAACCCAAGAAAACCCCCAAACCAGACCAAGTGATGCACAGTAATTTCCCTTCCCCATTTTCAATCCTGTTGCAATTTGCTGCCACCAGTTTGCTATAGATATCACCGGGAAGCAAGGACAGCAGGGAAGATTGCTGTACTGGTTTTGGCCTTATTTCCACATGGAATCACACAATATCCTGAGCTGGAAGGGACTGACAAGGATCATTGAGTCCAACTCCTGGCCCCGCACAGGACATCCCCAACAATCCCACCCTGTGCTTGACCGCATTGCCCAAATGCTCCTGGAGTTCTGGCAGCCTTGGGACCATGACCATTCCCTGGGGAGCCTGTTCAGTGTCTGACCACCCTCTGGGGGAAGAACCTTTTCCTGATATCCACCTACCCCTTCCCTGACACAGCTCCAGCCGTTCCCTTGGGTCCTATCACTCTTCACAAAGAGCAGAGATCGGAGCTGCCCCTCGGGAGGAGCTGCAGTTCACAGTTAGCTCTGACCTCAGTCTCCCCTTCTCCCCTGCAGGAATATTTCTGAAGATGACCTGGAATAAGACTGCAGGTGGCATATTGCCACCACTTACGTTTAGTTCAGTGCCCATTTAGAACAGACATGTCCTGTGCAGCATGTGGATAGGGTTCCTCAAAAGGCAGCTCATAACATTTTATTTGCATTTTTAGATCCTAAGTGGGGTTTAATTTCAAAATCCCACACCTGAAAGGTTTGGGTTCAGTTTACTCTACGTGGCAGGGAGTATCTCAAACAGTACCAGCACCAGCAATGTTTTAAGATATTCTACTGTACAATCAGTAAGACCTTTGCTACCAAGATCAGGATGAGATGATACACAATATACTTCATATTACATATATCAAAACTACTTTGTACGACTATTTCACACTGCTGACCTGCCCTCTTTTCTCCTTAGCTCCATTACTTAAATAGAATACTATATATTAAGGAACATAAGTGACACGCACAATAATTACTTTGACTCCGCATCTCTCAGCAATCGTAGAGCTTTACCCATACTAGGTACAGAAGCAGCTGCCAAAAGAAAAACAATCCAAAAAGAAAATTTAGAAACTTACCATTCCTACTATTTTCACTCCTCGCAGAAGTTACAGCAACACACAATTCACCGGGGCCAAACTTTTCCAGAGTTTGTTTTTAAAGACCTAATAATGAACATGTACAACTCATAAAAAAAAGCTTGCAGAAAGACTCAAAGTCATTAGAGGAGAACCTCTGTTGAAATGCGAGTCAGTCGTGGTAGAAAGAGAGAAAAATATGTGCATATGTATGTATTTTACCCCATTAAAATGATAGCTATCTGGCTTTTGGTTTGTTTTTTTGTTTTAATTTAATTGAAGATTAAAGGGAAAGCATCTTGCGCCAAGCCACAGTCCTGACCTGCCGTTAATCTTCAGCCGATCAACAGCCCAGCCTGTCAAAGGGCTTCTAATGCTCAGTTTGACCATCAGGCACGGCACCTTTCAACTGCTCTTATCACATGTTTAAGTTAGGAGAACTTAAAAACTTTCCACAATGCTTTCTGACCTCAAAATGGGTGGTTTTTCTTCTTCCGATATGACAGTTACCACACAGATCATCCATAGTGGTTTATCTCCTCCAGCATCGATGGGTAGTGGCCTTCATCCACCTACTTTCATATTTTCAGTGTGAATTTGCTCCTTCTGGTCACATCGGTCAAAAAATCGTTATGTTACAAGACACTAAGGAAACATCAATTTCAGTTGTGCCTATAGCATCCTGTTAATCTCCCTAAATCGGAACAGAAAGATTTCCTTCAGTGAATGACAGAAGTTGACTTATTATTTATTGAACTTACTACAGAAAAGCAAGACAGCCTTGAAGCCGAGAGAGCCCCGCAAAGCCTAGCCATGAAGGGCTCAGGCTTCTGCAAAACTGTAACTTTGAATCAATGCAAAATGTATGAAAAATTCAAGTGCAAACAAAAATCAGTAGACACACACATGGTCGTCTCCTACAGAATTTCTTCTTCAAATCCAAAGGTAAAAGCAAGGAACCCTATGGAGACAGGCTGAGAGAGTTCTCCAGGGTTCAGCCTGGGGAAAGCTCCAGGAAGAAATTCCAGCACCTTCCAGTACCTAAAATGGCTCCAAGAGAGCTAGAAAGAGACTTTGGACAAGGACATGGAATGACAGGACAAGAGGGAATGGTGTCCCACTGACTGAGGGCAGGGATAAATGGGATATTGGGAAGAAAACCTTCTCTGTGAGGGCGGGGAGGCCCTGGCACAGGCTGCCCAGAGAAGCTGTGGCTGCCCCATCCCTGGAAGTGTCCAAGGCCAGGTTGGATGGGGCTTGGAGCCACCTCGTCTAGTGGAAGGTGTCCCTGCCCTTGGCAAAGAGTAGAACAGGATGGGCTTTAAGGTCCCTTCCAATCCAAACCAGTCTGTGTTGCCATGAACTAGACGTTACGTCAACCTACAAGAAAACAGGAAAGACCTCCCTCCATGTTCCTCGGGAGAAACTCCAGCCCAGCCAGAGTGCCTGATCTCACTGGTGAACCTCATGTAAAACCTGTCTTACCACGGGTCACTGCTTGAGGAGCCCAGGTCTACAATTACATGGGGTGAGTCACCATACCTTCATGTCTGCACTCATGTTTCAATCCTACCTGCCTTGGGATACCGGAAAATCAGTGGGATTTAGACAGTGGGAACATAGCAAAGGATGTCTCCTCCAGCACCATGTCCTATCTAATGCACACATATCTTGCACTGCAAGCAAGCAAAGCTCAGGCACAGAAGCCACTCTGATGCCTCAACCAGCTTTGATCTGATAACCAATTTTCACATTGTGATTTTTTTGTCTTTCAACACCACATGACAAATTCCCACAAGTGCTGAATAGAGAAATTAAGATCACATTTAAACTCCATCACTTTTAACACACAATATCCTTTTTCATCAGCCTCAGTGAAGATGATTTAGGCATATTTATAGCAACATTAACCACATTTCTTCTGTAGGGCAGTACTGTTCTCATAATAGACAATCGAATACCAGTTGCTGCGCAAAACCGCCATTAAAATATACTTCCAAACCTCAAAATTCCTATGTAAATAGAGTCATCATCAGAACATCTTTAAAACATATAATTAATTTGTCCTAATTAATTGATAGGGAAACTGAACCAAGGGGATTAGAAGATGAACTGTACTTCCGTTTGATTCCTGAAGTCTGTGGTCATCTCTTCTCAAGGGAACAGTAAAGTTGGAGGCTATAAAGTAATTTCAGCTTTTCCAGCTGGATCACACACTCCTGTTTCTACCAGAAATCCAAATCCCCATCCCCTCACATTCAAACATCAAACTTGCATAGAAATTGTTATTGTACCATTCACATAAAGGAATTCTGCTGGTACAGCATTTGCCTGCTGTCCCAGAAATTCTCATCAGCTCAGGTACTGGGAAAAGCTGGAAATGATCCAGGAATTACTGATTTAACATGCTTTCAGTAGCTTGGAGTTTTCCTTGGGCTCACCATATAAATTCAGATAAAACAAGTTAACAGACTATCAGCAGTATCCACAAGAAAATTAAAAATTCCAGCAATATTAGTATGGCTGTTTCAGAAAAAATGTGCATAGGCGGGAAGTCAAGTCCTGGTTTTGACTTTGAACCACATCAACACCTCCTCAAAATGATTCATCCTCCAGAAGTTGAACGAGGGCATACTTAAACACCCATTACTATTCCCGAAATGAAAACCAGTGACTTTAAAGAGTCACTGCAACCTGTGCTTGTGAGAAAGACACTGACTGACCCAAATTTACAGAGCTGCCTGTTATGTGTTTCAATGTAATAAATCAATCCCTTAACAAAAGTGCACTAACACACTGTCAAACAAGCAGGCAGCAACTATAAATAAATGCAGATGGAAATAGAGTGTCTGTTGAACAACAATAAATTTCAACTTTTTCAACAAAACTAAAAGCAACTCAACCTACAATTCTGCCTGTTCCCGATGCCCCCCTTGAAAAATTTAAAATTAAAATCACCAGTGACCTCAAAATTAATTATTTCCCACTATATTACTTGGAATTCAATACTTTGCTTCCAGCAAGCCAGCAACTTCGATGGTTGCTCACAATTTGGATACAGTAGTATACTTTTTTCTAGCAGCACAAAAATCCTTAATAGGAAATAATGCTGGAGTTTTCCCTGTCTGTTTTTTTTTTTTCTCTTGTTGCACTGGCCTATCCAGTCAGCACTTCAGTTCCACACTACTCTGCAACTTAGGTCTTGCAAAGGCTGGAAACCTTTGTGGCATCACCTTTGCTGATTTCACACAAGATCAAAGCATGTAGTAGGCAGACACTAGAGATCTAAGCTCTGAAATCACTATAAAATTCAAGTGACACTCTCCACTCTGGATTAATGGGAGATTGACTGTGTAAATTAATCATTAAACAGCCAGGTGCACAACTCTGGCAGGAAACATGCTGCACATTGCTGCAAAAAATCTTCACAAAACCACCTTGAAAAGTTTACTTTAGAAGAACACAAACACATTCTTGATTGTAACAAGCAATGAAATCTAAAAGCTGTGCTCAGGGTAAACCTGAATCATAGATTTTCCCTCGATAGGGCAATTACATTCAAAATATCTGGGAGCAGTGCCATGACACCAACATGTGGAAAATGACCACACCGTGGAAGGAAAGTGATTATGACACAAGCACAAAGAAACTAAGGGGAAAAAAACACTAAACCCACTCAATACACAGCTAATCCACTGCAGGACTAATTTTTTTCATTGCAATGACTGAAAACCAGCAGAGAAGAAAACTAAACAGCTTTTAATCACAATGTAATTGAAGACATGGTTATTCCTTCCCTTTACCATGAAATAATATTAAACCCAACCTAAATTTTCTGAATGTAAAAATAGTTTACAAAAAATGCTAATTCATCTGTGCCAAGCTTCTCATCCTTTGAGTAGACAAGCACCACCTTGGAGACGGATATTAAATTTTCAAGCAATACAAACACTAATAAGAAAGTCTTCCAAAGAGTGTTTTCCTAGTACAGCTTTCCTTATTTTGTTTCCTTTCAGCTTACAGAAACTAGCAAAGGGAAAAAAAGGTTTCTGAACATCAGGAAACAGAGAGCAAAGGCAAATAATAGAAAATCTGGGATTTTCACAGCTGTATTTGTACATCCTGCGTAAGTCTCTATGTAAAGCTGAGCAGCACTGTCTAATGGTAAAGGTCATTACGGATAATTTTCACCCCAAAGAGGATGTGTAACACCCTGTACCTACACGAAGCAACAACCCCCTATTTAAATTTTTGCAACACGCACTGAGCACACCGGAGACGAGTTTGCGTACAGCGATGCTTTTACTTCTGCAGCTATGAGCCCAGCAGGCATGGCAGGGAATAAAAGGTAGTTTACACATTGGAAAACCCTTGGCTGGAATGCCCAGACCACCTCTGTCAGCATGATGTCCCCTAAACCAGCTTAATTCCACTTCTGCATTTTAAGGGAACCGAAAATCTTGAATCTGGTGATACCGCAGGAAACTCGTTTTACCGAATTAAGCCACAACCAGGACAAGGAATGTTATCCAGATCCTGGGGTGTCCAAGAAGTACTTCTCACAATCTGCTCTGGAGATCAGCTGCCCCTCTTTAGCAGGAATATTGCTCAGTTTGTCAGGAAAACATTTAAATTCTTCTTCATCGTACAAGATGCACTAAGATGTTTATTATCAGCCCAAAACACAGAGTCCATTTTCTTTAAATTACTCTTCAAATCCCCCACTATGCCAGTGTCCCAAAATTAGGTTATCAGATTGCTACATGAAGCTTGTTCTGTGTGCAATTAAGGGCTCTTAACAACCCTAATGATGTCACAACTCTGCAATAAGGACAGAGCCCTTACATTCTGAATATCCCAATTTCACATTCCTCAAGCCCAAACTGTGCCTGGAATCATCTGTATGCAGCACACATCCACCAAAACCTTGGCAAGCAACCTGCCTCTCCATCAAATAAATATTTATTTTAAGCAAAGGGAGGAAAAGTGACAGTCTCAAGTAGATCTAAAGGAACTTCTGCGAGGATCAGCCATAAACAAAGCAAGGGAACAAAAGCAGGAAACAAAAAGCAAAGATCATTACTGCTCCAGCGTTTCGGTGACTAAATGAGCATTTCATTCAAAGCCGTGCACAACAGCAAATTATCATCTCGCTGTAAAATTGATTACCAAATATTCCAGCCCTACTTCCAAGACGCTGCAGTGGTTTAACGGGCAGATGTGAGCACGTGGCTGTGCGAGAACAAAGCACTGGCATAAAACTGCTGTGGTCCCTCTTACGGTGAATTCCAGTTTGGAGCAGCTCCCTCCTCCCCCAAAACTATTTCACTTACAAAATCACATCATTCTCAACCCCATCTTCTGCACGTTTTACTCTGTTTTTTCCCTATGCTTTAGAAGATGCGATTTAAAAGCTCCTACTTGCTGGGAATATTTTGAGTGCAGGAAAAAAAGCAAAGCTCTGCCTGATCAAGAAGGTAATGCCAAGTGCTGCGTTTAGAACTTCATATTGGAAAAAAATTCTTCAAGGAAACTGTTCAAGAAAAGAGCACTCAAGGCTATCCTAAATTAATACAGTAAGACAACAGCTTGGTCAGCAGCAGCATTATCTAAATACAGGATTTTCAGCATGGATTTCATAGACATGTTAGGCACAGGAAGCTCAGGGTTTGAAATTTGATTGCTCACAAAAGCTTCAGAGGTAAAAGCCAGGAAAGTCAAATCCATCACATGCATTCCAAATATTATTTAAATTTATCAGGACACAGGGTAAAAAGATTGCTGGTCCTAGCCTTTTTTTTTTTTTTTTAATTAAAGAAAGCAAATCTTTTCTGTGAAAGCAGTGCTAATCTCAGTCATTTTTTGGTATTTCAATGTAAGTTATTTATGTTACATGTAAATTGATTAAGATGGTAACGAACACCTGTTTGGACCTGAGCTTATTTTATTAGTTGCCAAGAGAGGCTGTGGCTGCCCCATTCCTGGAAGTGTTCAAGATCAGGTTGGACAGGGTTTGGAGCAACCTGGGCTAGTGGAAGGTGTCCCTGCCCATGGCAGGGGGTTGGAATGAGAAGAGCTTTAAGGTTCCTTCCAACCCAAACCATTCCGTGATTATTTTGCATCCATAACAAAAGGAACAACTGAGACTGAAACACTGGAAAAATCTAGAGCAGTGTCAGACAACTGCTAAGGGACTCAGGTATTCCCTGATACTTACAGAAACAGAAATGAGACAGAAATGGTGACCGCTGCAGATAAGGAGGTGTTTGTAAGTCTAAGTCAGTGATACGTCCCCGGATTTGGCAGGCAGAGGAATGTTATCCTTTATCTGCTCCTTTCCAGGAGGTCTCAATGCTCAGACGTGCTCAGCAGGAAGACAGGAACAGGACAGGACTTACTTCTCTCTCTCACAAGTTAAAACCATGAAGTGTTCAAAAATTCCAACAACTAAAGCTCCAATAGGGAAGGCACTGGATGTGTATGAAGCAGAGATGGTGGGGAGGATCCAGCACGAGGTGTTTTGTCTGACTGCTCTGAATTTTCCACTACTGCCTCCTTACTATAAAGGAGACTGAAAATAAGCAGTGAGCTTATTGCAAACATTAACAAAACCTCCCGCAAGTCAAATATTTATGCTGGTCGTTTAGTGCACAGCAAAACCTGCAGAACAACTCAGATATTTCAAAAATACTGAATTATTTCACAGGTGAAGTTTTGTTCTTAAAACAGCCCTAGCAAAATATCAGATCGTCCAATAAAACAGTGAGAGGAGCAATAACACAGAATTCAGATTAACTATTAGCCATGAGTTTCTCAATGAACAGATCATTTAAATAGAATCACGGAATGGTTTGGGTGGGAAAGGACCTTAAAGACCATCTAGTTCCACGCCCCTGCTATGGGCAGGGACACCTTCCACTAGACCAGGTTACTCCAAGCTACAAAATATATAATATTTATGTATTATATACACCTACGGATATACAGAAATATAGACATGCATGCATAAAGATATCCACACATACCTCCAAGAACTAAATAAAAGCCTATAATTGTTCTTTTTTTCTCAGCGTATTCATTAAAATTGATGATGTTTAAGTATTTCCTACTTGAATAGCTTATTCTTTTTTACCAGTGCACAGTGTTTGAGCGAGCCTTTCATTAAGCAGCATGGAAGAGAAAATCATTTTAAAGCACAACAATATCCTAATGAAAAGGAAGAAACGGAATGGGGATCAGGCACAAATGCAGCCCCCAGATCTAATTTGAGCACTTAAACTGATTTGACTCAAATTGCCAACATCCTTGGATCTATTAAGCAGCTTCCTGACCTTCCTAAATCTTTAAACTGCCTCAGGTAGCTTTTTTAAGACAATAGCTTGTATACAAGCTTTTGACCAAAAGTTCCTATTTATTTAACAAAGAGAATTGTGATAGTTCTTTTCCAGCTCACAACCCTCTCAAGTTGTGATTTACATAAATCTAGAGATAAAATTCCTCTTCACCGTAATATTCTTTGACCAAGGACACTCTATTACCACCAAGTCCTTCATAACATTTAATCAGTAACACATAACTGCTCCCATTATATTAATAAAAAGGGAGTTTAAAGGATACACTCGAATGTTTTTTTTTACTCTCCAACTGTCAGGTTGCATGGTTAAGCCCTGCTTAGCATTTGCCTTCTCCCACCACAGAAATGTATTACCGTGAAAGGAGCACCAGTGCCTTTACATGCTAAATCCATATTCCTGGAACAATTTGGTATTTCATTATATAGTCAAAATATTATTTTCAGCTACAGTCATACATCAAACTGCCCATCAGTGAGCCTATACACACAATCCACATACACTGACTGTTCAGGAAGTCAATCATTATCCTGAATTTGTTAATCTAACCCTTTACAGTCTCAGGACAATAAAGCTATGTGAACCAGAGGTCACTTCTTACCCTATGCTTTACCTGCCTTGTCTGCTGAGGAGCCGCTGAGGGAGCTGAGGGGGCTCAGCCTGGAAAAACAGAGGCTCAGGAGGTTAGAATGAGAAGAGCTCATTCTCACTCCCTCACTCTCTAAAACTCCCTGACAGGAGGGTGCAGCCAGGGGGAGTCGGGCTCTACTCCAAGGGAACAAGGGACAGGACCAAGAGGAAATGGCCTCAAGTTGCACCTGTGGCGGAGGATTAGACTGGATATTGGGGAAAATTTCTTCATGGAAAGGTTGGTCAGGCACTGGAACTGCCCAGGAAAGCGGCTGAGTTCCCATCCCTGGAAGTGTTCAAAAAACATGTGGATGTGGTTAGTGGTGGTCTTGGCAGTGCTGGGGGAGCGGTTGGACTCAATGATCTTAGAGGGCTTTTCCAACCTTAATTCCATCTGCTAATTAGGCAGCTGGCTGACACAACTCAGTTTAGGCAGGACAAGAGGTTGTGTCACTGAGCTGCAGATAGTGCTTCAAAGAGTCTGTTAACCAAGCGTGCAGCATCTTTTTGATTGTACAATACTCAATGCTGCCAATTTCACTCTCAAGTTTGGAGCTCCCAAGCTCCCACTGCTCCAAATGTTATCTCAGGATGCTGCTGCAGCTCTGCGACTGGGGAATTTCTCATCCCTCCCAGCAGCAGCTCCTCTCCTGCCCATATCATGGCAGCTCAAAGCCACAGCAGCCTCCAGCCAGCCGAGAGCCCACTGAAGGTTTGTACTGAATAGAAAACAAGCACATCTGACACATTCTGTGTTTTCTATTTCAGCTTCCGTTAACACCAAGATGTTTATCTTTGAACAACTAAAATGGCTGGTTCCACATCTTAAAAAAAAAGCCACCTGAAGTCCTTCCTAAATCAGCCTTCTACCTCTAAAGAGCACCACTGATCTGGGGTATGTTACTTAAACATCTAACTGCAGTCTAAATAAACAGATTTCCCAGGAAAAACGGGGAAAAGAATATTAGCAGACTGCAACTCGATGCTACAATGTTCATCCTTCACTGTGAACACAAGATGTGAGAGATTGGTAAGTCAGTGAACCACAAGGTGTACCTTTACAATGTAAATGAAAATAGTCAAGGCCACAAATACAGTCATCGTATACATCTAGATAAGACAGGACGATTAACATGCCAAATTTAATTACATCTCTCGGTCCAGCAGATAAGCACACGGAATATGCCGCACTTAGAAAATAATTTTCACCTGCCCTTCTACTTCCCATTTTGTACCTATAGCATCTAATAACACATCAAGTCCTTTAAAGTCAAACCCTTGACAATCATGAACCGAAAAAAAAAACCTCCTGCAGAGCCATTTCTGACAGGAGACAGAGCAAACTCAAGGCATGTGAAAGAAGACACGTGACTGCAAAACTCTGAACACTGCTTGTTTGCACTTCTCAGAGCTCCAAGTTTAAAAACATTAGAAACTTCAACTCTTTAATAAACTACTAAACAGAAAAATCATCTGTAAAGAAACACATATACTATATTTTCAGGCAACATTTTAGACTAGAATTATATGCAAGAAAGAAACAAGAAGTTTTATCAAAACAGGTAAGAGGATAAAAAATTGAGGTTCCATTAGCAGTGAATATATACCAATTCTTTTTTTCACTTGGCATCACCATTCAGAAAAGAAGCCTCTCAAATCCAGTCCCCTTAAAATGACAAATACCCTAAGTTCCTCCAAGAAAGTAACAGGTATGAGGCTATTCCATAAAGCTCTCTCCCAGCTAAAAGAAAATTCTTATCCTGAATTTTGGCAAAAAGACGTGAAAAAGGCAGGTTTGGACTTCCAGGGCTTGCCTAGCCTGGAATCGTTTCCATACAAATTGCTCCCTTTCAAACTGTCTGTAACACACACTCATCTACAGACTGTCAATACACAGGAATAAAAAAAATTCAAGTATTTTTCTTCCATGAGTTCAGGTTATACAGACAGTTACCCTTCTCCCAAATCCATAGCGAATTTCATTGAAGGGTGCTTGGTACTTTCAGTAGCTCCCCAAGAAAGCAGTCACTGCCTAGGATAATCATCCTTTTCTCATTTCCTTCTTTTCCAGGAATCAGCCCTGCCCAGGGAATTCACCTAATGCATGCAGACACACACACTGGCTCTCTCACTGTCACAGCTGACGAATCCAAGGCAGGTAACCATCTTAGAGAAACCCTTGCCATAAGAGAGAAGCCAGGGAGCATTCCCAGCCTATTCCCGTGAAGATTTCCATTTTCTCATCCTGTGGGATAGACTTCAGACACACAAGCCAACCAAGTAACCCAACACTAAAAGAACTGGCCCCAGCACTGCAGAAATGCACTTTCCATCATCATATAGCCCAAAAATCACTGTCCTGTGCAGACACCCCTCATTCCCATACACGCACATTTGCACATGGCCTGGACCAGGGCAGAGCCAGGGGGGTTCCATCCCCCTGCCCAGAGCCCCCCTTTAGCCTTTTTTCCCTCAAAAAAAATTACTCTGAAGCAGCAGGACTCTCCCAATACCCTCTGTCCCATTCAACCCCCTCCTGCTGCCCAGTCTTGTCTCCCCAGAAGCCCAGGAGCTTCTTTCCACAAGGCTACTATTCCCACTGTCCCTCCCCAAGAGCCAGCAGCATTACAACTCCAAAAGACGAGCCTCCCAAATGCCAGCTACTCCCATAAAGGATACTGCTTCTCTCCCCTGCACATACCTCTCCTGAAATAACCTTTAACCAAAACCAGCACCTGCTGAACTGCCAAGAGGAACTTCCTTAACCCCCCCAAACACCTCTAGAGTCTCCGCCCAGCCCTAACACCCACTTGCACACCCTTCCCCTCCAACCTGTTCTCGGTCTGATCTACTCCCATCTCTGCATTAGCTCTTCTCCCCACCCAGGAATTGGCCCCACACCCATGCTGTCCTCTGTCCACCTGCTCCTCACTGCTCCCATCTGCCTCCAACTCCAGCCACATCCACCCACAAAGCCAGCCCCCATTCACCCACCATCCTTAGACTTCCATCTATAGTCCCCAAACCTAAACTTGCTGCCAAAAAAAAATCCCCCTACCCACTCTCCTTTCCAGCCTTACTTTCTTTCCTATTAAAACTTAAACCCAACATTTTCCTGGCTCAGCAATCCATCTGATTCCCCACTGATCCAGTGCCCTACAACCACATCCCTGCTCCTACACAGTCAGCCCCTTAGAGTCACAACTGATCACCAGTGACCCCTCTGCAACCCCAGCCAACCAACACCAAAAATTCGGCCCCCTCAGAGGTGCCTCTCTGCATCACAAATATCCTGTACTCACCAACTGGGGCACTCAACACCCACATCCCGTTGCTCCCAGACCTTCCCCAGGAAGTCCCAACCACTCACCTCCTCTGTGGACCTCCAGGCCTCGCCTTCCACACGATCACCCCATCACCCCATGCTGCTCTCACCCCTCAAGCCTGTCGCCGCACATCCAACTCTCCCTCTGCATCCCTCTCCCTCTGAGCCATTGTCTCCCTCCATGACTCCTGCCCATCCCTTTACACCCACATCCCCTTGAATCAGCCCCACACTCACACTCTCACTACCCTCAGACTCAGCCAGGGCCCCAGCCCCTACTGTCCCCTCGACACACTCCTATCCTGCTCTAACATCTGCATTCTTACCGTCACCTGGACCTGTCCCTCGCCTTTATCATCACCTGGACCTACCTTTCATCTTCATCATCGCTTGAGTGTCCCTCACCGTCCCCTTGACCTGCCACTCACCTTTACTGTCGCCTCTATTTGCTGCTCACCTTTAACCTCACCTGGTCCCGCCCCTCACCTTTACTGTCACCCGGCCCTTCCCCTCGCACCACGACCCTACTGCCCTCACTCATCCCTGGACCCCCCTCAGCCTTCCACCCCGTTCGAGTGCCCAAACCTGCTTCTCGTACCCACCTCCCTACTTCCCTCAAGTGCTCCTTCGGGCAACCTGACCCGGGCCATCGAGCCACTGCTGTGTCCCCTCCTTTCTCCCTTGCCCCGTCCCTCACCCCCACCCCTGATGTGGCTGCCACACACTCCCTTTCGTACCCCAAACTAGCCCGACCCCCATACTGCGAACCAACTCCTCACTCCAAACCAGCCCCTCGCCTTTGAACCAGCCTTTTATCCCCGTACCCCAAACGTAACCCTTCATT
>VZTA01027421.1:303319-345097 GCA_013398855.1 Mohoua ochrocephala
GGAAGCAATTCTTGGTTAGGTCCTACAGCTGCAGAACTCTTCACTTAGGGGCGAGTTTCTCATCTCAGCAAGTTTAACAAGCAGAGTTTAAAGCACACGGCAATTCCCAAACCATGAAATGGCATTTCCCAGGAAATTAGTCGATTTAAAATTGAGCTGTAAAATTAAAGCCCCTTTACTGCTCTCCATTAGCTAAATATTACAGGTGAGAAAGCAGCAGCTGGCACGGATACAGCACGAGCACTGCCCCCGGTTAAAGGAAGGCTAATGGGAGTAACAGCATCACAGAATCGTTGGGGTTGGAAAAGACCTCCAGGATCACCAAGTCCAACCTGTGACCCTTCCCCGCGCCCCCGACCCTGTCAAACAGCCCAGAACACTGAGTGCCACATCCAGTCGTTCCTTGGACACTTCCAGGGATGGAGACTCCACCGCCTCCCCGGGCAGCCCTTCCAGTGCCTGACAACCCCTTCCGTGAAGAAATTCCTTCTGATGTCCAAGCTGAACCTCCCAAGGCACAGCTTGAGGCCGTTCCCTCTCCTCCTGTCCCTCTTCCCTGCGAGCAGAGCCCGGCCTGGCCCCTCCTGTCAGGGACTTGTGCAGAGCCACAAGGTCCCCCCTGGGCCTCCTTTTCTCCAGGCTGAGTCCCTTTGCCAGCTCCCTCAGCCGCTCCTGGGGCTCCAGAGCCTTCCTCAACTCTGTTCCCCTCCCTGGGCACGCTCCCAGCCCTTTAATGTCCGTCCTGAATTGCGGGGCTCAGGACTGCCCCCAGCACTGGAGGTGCCCCAGCAGTGCCAGCACAGGGAGTGGGAGCAGTCCCTTACTGGGCTCCGCTGCCCCCCATGGGCTATGGAGAGGGGTTGGCTGGGGGTCTGTCCCACCAGCATCCTGTGGGTGTCACCGTACCACAGGTGAGCCCGAAAAGTTCTCCTCAGAGGTGGGGTTGTGTGCCCCCTACCTCGGGAATGCCCCCCAATCACCCCACACACTGTGTGGGCCTGAGGCATGGGGAGACCTCGAGGCTGAAGGGGAGGAAAAAGGAAATGTTCAAGGCGAGGCTGAATGGGGCTCTGAGCAACCTAGGAAGCAATATGGGAAGAGATGATTCCCTGTGAGGGTGTAAGGCCCCGGCACAGGTTGCCCAGAGAAGCTGCGGCTGCCCCATCTCTGGGAGTGTCCAAGGCCAGGTTGGACGGGGCTTGGAGCAATCTGGTCTAGTGGAAGGTGTCCCTGCCTGTGGCAGGGGATAGAATGAGATGAGCTTTAAGGTCCCGTCCAACTCAAACCATCCTGTGATTTTATGATTCTAATTGTGTAAGCCAAAAAAAGAGGATCTGAAAAAAAGGATACCCTCCTACCCTGGAAAACAAACTAATGATCTCCAAGGATTTATGGGCCTTAATTTGTAACAGCAAAGGCCTGAGCAAGGAAGAATAAAGAATTTAAAAGTCATCCTCTTCCGAATTTGTGGGCAAAGCAGCAAACTCTGCTGGACACACAGCAAGGATGTCCTGTGCAGCAGGAAGGGTGAAAATTTCAGACCTTTCATTTTTAACAGAGTAAAAAAGCTGTGAGAAAGTTGACAGTGTTTGGAGTTCTTGGGTAACTGTTACCTTTGGTCTGTTGCCAGCAATATGATTGCGTCTGGACTTCAAGAAATTGTTTTGATTGAGGAAAGATGTCAACAGCTGAGAATTTATTATTAAAAGAAATAATAGGGGGAAAAGATCCTATTCACATTTTTCCCTCTAAAAGGGTCACCAGGGTTTAGGTGCAGCAATGCAAAGACAGCAGACTGGGTGGAAATAACCAACTCACCATATTTAAATAGTTCATTTGTGTTTAGAAATGCAAATGTTAGTTACCGGTCTGAGGGAGGTTCTCAGTGGGAGCCTTCGTGATTTCTGTGTGAGTTACTGGGATAACGAAGGGTGTTGAGCAGATAGGAAAGAAAACAGTCTAAAGACTGGTTCTTTCTCTCTTGTCAGTCAATTATCTCTAACAAAACCATTGCTCAGAGATTTTGTCTTTTCTGCTTGAGGCCTTAAGAAGGAGGATGAAATCTTGGGTTTAGTTTAAAACTGCTGCGATGGGCTGACTTGGTATTCAAAGGCAACACAAAACCAAAAAGGTGTGAGTGACGAGAAATAGGTTGCAAATCCCTTGTAGGCTATACAGAAATGGAGGCACAGAGAGACTATTTCTACATACATCTATATTCCTGGAACACGGAGAACTGCCAGCATGCCCTGAATCTGTGGATTCAGATACCCAGTCATTTCCCAAGGTGCTGCCAGAAAAGCCAGTCTGGCTCTGAGAATCAGCCAGTTCAGGATACAGGCAGTGCATGACACTGCTCTCTGGATTGTCTCTGTGGTGGGGTGACCCTGGCTGGACACCGGGTGCCTCCCAGAACTGCTCTCACTTCCCTCCTCAGCTGGGCAGGGAGAGAAAATACAATGAAAGGCTCGTTGTTGGGATAAGGGCAGAGAGAGATCACTCACCAGTTACTGTCATGGGCAAAAGAGATTGAGGAAATCAGTTTTAATTTATTACCAATCAAATCAGAGCAGGCCAATGAGAAATAAACCCAAATCTTAACTCACTCTTCCCCCACCCCTCCTTTCTTCCCAGGCTCGCTTTCCCTCGTGATTCTCTACCTCCTCCTTCAAAGTGGCGCAGGGGGACAGGGAATGGGGCTGTTGTCAGTCCAGCACACATTGTCTCTGCTGCTCCTTCCTCCGTAGGGGTTGGACTTCTCACACTCTCCCCCTGCTCCAGCGTGGGCTTCCCATGGGGTCACGGCCTCCTTCAGGCATCCCCATGCTCTGGCATGGGGTATCCATGAGCTGCAGGTGGATTTCTGCCCCCCCATGCCCTCCATGGCTCCATCAGACATGGAGGGAAGCTCCAGTACCTCCTAACAGGAGTCACCCCCGTGTCAAAGCTTTGTCACCCAAACCCAGCACAGTCACAGGTGCTGCCAGCACAAGTTGCTCCCACCAAGTGATTGCCAAAAGGTTCCAACCAGTGGAAGCATTTCCGGCATGGCCCTAAAACACCACATGGATTAGCCAGATATAGCCAGCTGAGGGCTGGGGTTGGCATCTACTCTCAAATATTACCCCCATCCTCTACTTTGTCTCTCCTCGCCTCTGTTTGTGTTCACTTGCAGTTATCAGTGATAACAACGCTTATATTTTCACAACACCTGCTCCCCCCTTTCTTGCCAAACATAGCTTGCTGTTGCACAAAAGACAGAAAGTAAAAACATTGACTAAGAGTGCAAATAAACTTGGAGAAATTGTTCCCATCCTGGACATCAGTTGAATTTCTCTTCATTGGTGTCAGATTTGGCACACTGCTTCTGTGCTCAACAGTGTATGTGGGTTTTTATCCAGCTAGGCGGATAAAGCACAAGAGGCCATCCGTCCTTAGATCTCTCCCCACCCTTTTCCCAAGTAGTTCCTTAAAAGTCATAGGATCACAGAGTCACAAAATGGTTTGAGTTGAAAGGGACCTCAAAGCTCATCTCATTCTAATGCCCTGCCATAGGCAGGGACACCACCCAGTAGAGCAGATTCCTCCAAGTCCTGTCCAACCTGGCCTTGAACGCTTCCAGGGATAGGGAAGCCCCAACTTCCCTGGGCAACCTGGGAAATTAGCAATTCAAAAGGTTTTTGCAATTGGAAAATCAAAAGGTTCTCTACCAGATAACTGAAATTATTAGACCTGTGCAGTGGTTGATGGTTGTTTTTTATGAAGCAAACTTTAAATATCTTTTAAAAAGAGTTGAGAGTGAATATCTAGTGAATAAGAACAGGAGGAGAGTTCTGACATCACAATAAACCAACAGCCCAGCTAAAAGAGCATTCATCAGCTGCCTGTGGTCAATCTCAGTAACATCTGCGAGTGTTGCACAAGAGAAGAAATCCTTTCCTAACCTTGTTAGTGATCACACTGTGCCCTCCCTGGCACTGTCTGCATCAAATATTAGCTGTGGGAGATAATTACTGTTAAATTAACCTTAATCTCTTTCATTTTAACATACAAAAAATGTTCCAAAAATTTTTTTTTTAATTCATGGGCAACTTGCTGACATGAAATATGGTTTGGAAGGAGAGGAGTTAGGTTAGCCCAGAGTGCTGACTGGGCTATTTTTATTTCAAAAACCAAAAATATTTCATAATAGATGTACTAAAATGGTTAAAACACCCTTTCCTGCACAGCAGGACAATAGTGTTTTTGCAAACTACACCTAGGGAGGGGATCGCCTTCAGGGATAGAAGAGCCCTGTGTATCACAGCTAAAAACATAACATCAGCAGAGCAACACTTCAGTGACTGATCTCTGCTCTCTGGTGACCAGGGACAGGACCAAAGGGAATGGCTGAAGCAGTGTCATGGAAGGTTTAGGTGAATATTAGGAAAAGATTCATCCCCCAGAGGGTGGTCAGACACTGAACAGGCTCCCCAGGGTTTGTCGTGGCCCCAAGGCTGCCAGAGCTCCAGGAGCGTTTGGACAACGCTCTCAGGCACAAGGTAGGATTGTTGGGGTGTCCTGTGCAGAGCCAGGGGTTGGATTCCATGATCCTTGTGGGTCCTTTCCCACTCAGGCTACTCTATTCCATGATATTCTATGAGTCGCGCAACTTTATGCAGTATGTGAAATAACCAATTCAACAAGCGTTTCCATGGACATTGATTTTAGACAACTGTAAAAAAGCCAGTACAACAAGCAAGTACCACCAGCACTGAATTAGGTCTGGAATGAGGAGTTACATTCACCTCTGTTCACTCTTGCTGCCAAACTTTTATGGCCCCATCTGTCGTCGTTATGTGTGCAGTTGAATCCATATTTACTCAGCACATATTTGCTCAGTATATAAGCCAAGTTACTACCCACTTCATATGCCCAATGACAGGATAGCCGGACATGCTAATTAATGAATTGGCCTCTGGGGCGAAATTATGTCCGCATTAAGAAGATTCACATTGATATTAATGAGGTCAGAACATCATTGCTGATGGCTGAGTCATGGCTGAGCTGGGTATCACAGACATGTAAGCAGTAGATCTGCCCTAGGAAGCTGGTTCAATGGTATGTTTATCAAAATGGATCAAGTCATGGTGATATCAGGGGTCAAAAATTACATGAAGCCATAACTACAATGCTGCATTGTACAGGCTTTTTATCTTCTGTTGAGATGAGCTCACAGGAGTCCTGAACTTGAGAAATAACTCCCTAGCCAAGGGCCTGGAATCAGCTCTTTCCAATTATCTCGTAACCCAGCATCGCCAGTTTTTCTACTCCTCACCCAACCTGCTGTTTCCACCCATTATAACTTCTGCCCACATTCCCAAATCCTCAGCACCTTGCACCCTGTCTCTTCTGTTGAAGGTCCTTCTGTTTTCCTCAGAACTCCTCTTTCCTTGGTGCTTCACCTCTGTAGCACCGGTGAGGTCTGAATCCGAACACGATCATGCCCAGACCAAAATATATTCACTCAAGATGCTTGTTTGCTACCTGTGGAGGTGTGTGCGGCAACTCTACACGTAAAAACTGCCACGTGGTCTTATCGTAAAATCCCAGAACGGTTTAGGTTGAAAGGGACCTTAAAGATCATCTCGTTCCACCCCCTGCCATGGGTGGGGCCACTAGACCAGATTGCTCCAAGCCCTGTCCAACCTGGCCTGGAACACTGCCAGGGATGGGGTAGCCACAGCTTCTCTAGGCAACCTGTACCAGGGCCTCACCACCCTCACAGGGAAGAATTTTTGCTAGTATCAACTCTAACCTGCCCTCTGGCAGTGGGAAGCCATTCCCCCTTGTCCTGTCATTCCAGGCCCTTGTTCAAGGTTTCTCTCCAGCTCTCTGGTAACCCCTTTGGGCACTGGAAGGTGCTCGAAGGTCTCCCTGGAGCCTTCTCTTCTCCAGGCTGAACAGCCCCAGCTCTTCCTTCAAAACACTCACTGGGTCACTTGAAGGACTTGTTTCATTTTTTTTTCCCTCTCCAGATTTCCTGCGAACAACTCACCCTTGTTTTGTTTTGGTTCCCTTGATCCTGTCCCAGACCTCACACTGGCACGAGTCCCCTTCATACCGAAGAGCTTTTCCACCCAAGTTCCCGAGCTGATACAAATGTCAGAACAGCAGGAGTAAGCACAGAAACCCTCTATTTCCTACCCAGCCAACTGGAAATCCTGCTGTGAGCATGTTTGACAACACAAATCCAATTTTTAAGCACATTTAGGTATAAATTCAGAGTTTGCTAGAGGTCTAGCTTGATCTCTCTTTTTCCTTTATTTAGATGTGGATAGCCAAGGGTCCTTTGAAAAAGTGCTTAATAATGGAAGAAATATAGTAACTCAAGTACTGCCAGGAACAAAGGTCTGAGAGATTTGCAGGCACATTAATGATGAATAGCAGAAAAATAACTACATCTGCACAGTTGCTTTAGATTTTTAGGATAGGGAAAAACTAGTAATAAAACTTTATTGACGCACAGAAATTGAGAGGGAAAATTAAGAACAGTGCGCTCTTCCAATGCTGTTGTGGACACAGTGGTTAGTGAGACTGTGAAAACCTCATGCGGAGTTGGGTTATGTGCAGGGCCCTGGAGGAGCTCTAGTGATTACAAAATTTTGGCTTTTGGTTTTCTATGTAATTCAAAATAAACAATATTTCATAGGCTCACAGAATGTTTTAAGTTGGAAGGGACATTAAAGATCATATGTAGCATCAGGAAGGCTGCTGGATCCATCCAGATTCAGCAAAAAGCATCTCAGTGGCCACGTTACTTGCAGTGTATCTGCTCTGTCTCTTTCTTGTAGATTTTCTGTTTTGAGGTCATGTCTTGAAAGAGACTCATGGAAAGATTTGACCCATTTATCTCCATCTTATTTTAGGGGGAAGATGTGCAGGCTCTGAAGAGCAGCATCTGATGGCCTCAAGTTGGGTAACTATGAAACCAAAGTATCTGTTTGGGAAAATGTTGATTTGTATAGACCAGATACTAAAGTTAGGGCCAGACCTGGGAAGTGTGGCTCCCAGCTCAGAGCCATAATCTCTGTAAAACCACTCCTCCAAAGTCCTGGCATATTTTGAGGTAACCTCCAGCTTAGCAACGAAAATCAAAGTATTGTATAAAGAACAAAGAGAGAAAAGGGGAAAAAAGTCAAAAGAAAGTAACTTGCATGTCTCGGGAACGGAAAAATACCTTCAGTGAGCCATCTCCGACAGATATTTTTTGAAAACTAACACAAAATAGTCAATTTGCTGCAGGAAAAAAGTCAACTACATGCTCAAACCATGATATTTATAAAAAGAAAGGCTGTGTTTGCAAGCAACTCTTCTGCATAGACAAATCATGCAGTTCCAGCCTGCTCTCTGGAAGGAGCGTGTTAACTACATCAGCCTTTTTTTCAAGCACAAGAAAAGTCCCAAGTGTAGCAAGTAATTGAAAGATCGTTGACCAACAATAGCAAGTTAGATGCAGTCAGGGGAGAGCCTGGATGCTGTATAAATAGCTCTGTCTCCCTCCTTCCTTCCAACACGAAGCCCAGCAAGAGGATAACGAAAGGCATTCAGAGTCACCAAAAGGCATTCAGAGTCACCGCCGTAGCCCGGGATAATGTGACCCTCCCCACATTCAGCTGAGGGAAGGGGTTGAAAAGAGAGGAGCTGCCGGCATTATTCAGGGTGTTCTTGGGAGGAAAAAAAAGGGAGGTAAGACAGTTTTGTATATTCAAAGCCAAACCTCAAACAAAACAGCGAAGACAGGCTACACATTGTTCAGGGCCACACTAGACATTCTGCATTTCTCACGGAGAAGCATCTCTGCTGTGTTTGATCTCAGCAAGTCCCTGCTCTGATGTCGGGTCTGGGGGAGCAGCTGGTGCCCCTGGTGGTTTGGTAGAGCAAGAGCCCTGGCAGCCCCACGATGGGTGCAAGACTCACCCCCCCTAACACCATCCCAAGGGTGCAGACAGGCAGGCAGATGGTGCCGCATATGTTTGAGGCGGTCTCACCTCCCCTAGAGAGATTTACTGATGAAGAAGAGGAGGAAGGGAAGGAGATGCTATTGCATTCATGCCTCCCCTTCCTCTCCTCTTCCCCAACTCATTTGCAGAGGCTCCAGAAGTGCAACACTTCCTTGCCTCAGCCCTTTCTGTTGGGAGTTGAGCAGTGCTGCCCAACCCTCACTGACACAGCTACGAGGAAATGTGATTGCTGCCCTTGACATGCATCTTAGCACTGGCTGACTCACGTATCTGGGGTGGAAACGCCTTCCCCAATCACCCCCTGGTACGGCTGTTCCCGTGGCGTTTTTTACTTCCTGGGAACAGGCAAGGCCCCATCAGAGGGACTACGGGGAGGTCAGGCACCGCTCCAGGGATGCAGGTGTGTTTCTGGCTGCTGCACAGACAGACCCTGTGCAATACCCAACCTCTGCTGGGTGCAATTCCACTACCAATTCTCTCTCTCTCCTCTGGCTCACATATCAAGTTGCTTCCTTCCAGCTCTTGGGAAAGATGTCAGAATGGTATTCACTCTCTGGGAGAAGATACTAAGCTCCATTTTCTCAGCTGCTGAGTAGCTGCTCAGTAGCCTTAACTACCTTCCCTGGCTACAGCCAGGGAAACAGCAGTGGCGGGAGACACCAACCTTGGGCTCCAGAGCTCTTTCGGTGACTCCCTGTCAAAAATCTCTGCTGGAATGTGCACCTACTTCTTTCCAGGGGATGAAGCAGGGCTGGCTGAGGTTGCTTGGGCACCTGCCTCTTGGCTGAAGCTACAAAACTCCTGACATGGCTGTACCTGAAAACGCGCTGTTAAAAAGCCAGTCAATGCAAAGTCCTTTCTGTGGTTGACTCCTCAGTGTTCCCAACAAAAACAGCCTCCGGGCTCCACATCGCCAGCTCCACAGAGCTTGGGCTGGTGGCCTTTCAGTGCTGTGCTGTGTCGCTGGTCTACCAGCTCTCCATTAGCTCTCGTGCAGGACTGGATGGAGCTATTGGAAACATGACTTCATGCTGGAGAAAAGAGAGACCATCAAAAAGTTACAGACTCTGAAAGCATGTCCAGAAGAGGGAAGAGAGCTGGGGAAGGGTCTGGAGCATGTCTGATGTGGAGCAGCTGAGGGAGCTGGGGATGCTCGGCCTGGGCAAAAGGAGGCCCAGGGGGGTCATTCTGGCTCTCTGCAACTCCCTGACAGGAGGGTGCAGCCAGGTGGGGGTTGGGCTCCTCTCTCAAATAACAAGCGACAGGACAAGAAAAAGTGACCTCAAGTTGTACCAGGGGAGGTTCAGGTTGGATATTAGGGAAAATTTCTTCATGGAAAGGGCTGTCCAGCCCTAGCACGGGCTGCCCAGGGCAGTGGTAGAGTGTCCATCCCTGGAGGGATTTAAGAGCCGTGTGGATGTGGCACTTGGGGACATGGCTTAGTGGTGGCCCTGCCATTGCTGGGGTAGCAGTTGGACTCAATGGTCTTGGAGCACTTTTCCAATATAATGATTCTGTTATTCTATGAAAGCACAAATACCGTCATCCTACCATTTACAGGAACAGAAATGCCTGAATGTAACATTTGGGCTCTACTCCATCAATAGCACATTGCTTCTCAAAGCTTACTGTTTTTCATGCAACCCCCTGAGTGGTGATGCCCCTGAAGTTTCTTGCGCCTCGCTTGCTCACAGCCAGATTTACACTAGAGGCTGTTGTAGCAGAAGTGCACTGAATCTGTATGTTCATGGCTGAGGAATGGGAATTATGTGTTAAATTATGTTGTCTTGCATTTCATATATCTCGTCCTTGAGACGTCTTGCAAACTGCACAGCATACCAGTACCATAAAGCTCTAGGATTTGGAGCATTGCTTGCCCAGCCTTGGAAGAGCTTGCCTGAAGGGAGCTCCAGCTTCATACCAGTCCAATACCATCAGCTATAGGAGAGCTGCTCCTTTTTCACAGTATAATACTTCACCTCTGCTCTGGAGACAGGCTGCGAGAGTTCAGATTGTTCAGCCTGGAGATGAGAAAGCTCCAGGGAGACCTTTGAGGCACTTCCAGTGCCTGGAGATATTGAAGAACCATCTGGATGCAATCCTGTGCCATGTGCTCTAGGACGACCCTTTTTGAGCAGGGAAGTTGGACCAGATGACCCACTATGGTTGCTTCCAACCTGACCAATTCCAAATATTCTGTGAAATGAAGGGGCTTCAAGAGAGCTGGAGTGGGACTTGGAAAAATGGCCTGGAGTGACAGAAAAAGGGGAACAGATTCCCACCGGCAGAGAGCAGGTTAGATTGGCTATTAGGAAGAAATTGCCCACAGAAGCTATGGTTGCCCCTGGATCCCTGGAAGTGTTCAAGGCCAGGTTGGATGGGGCTTGGAGCAACCTCGTTTAGTGGAAGGTGTCCCTGCCCATGGCGGGGGGAGGAATGATATGCTCTTCAAGGGCCCTTCCAATTCAAACCATTCTGTGATTCTATGATTCTATGAGTAAAATATACTGGATATATTTTACACTGGAGCAGCAGCATTCAGTACTAAGAGTGACCTGCTGGCTTCCCTGGCTGAAGTTATGCTGGTTTAAATCAACTTAATAACTGGCTGGGGACTGTGTTGGCAGAACATATGCAAACCCTGTTGGTCAGTCACCTCGGGCTAAATTAGTTTCCTCAGCCATGGAGTCTCTGGGATACAGAGCCTTGCATTTATAGAAAGTTTATGAAACTACTCTTTATCCAAACTTTTATACATGGACTCATCATTAAGACAAGGACTTGTCCGGCTGACTTCTGTGGGAGGGGATGGATGTGTAAACTGGTGCCTGCAACTGATGAAGAGTGGAACTTCCCCATGGGCTGGTCTGTGGCCTGTTGAAACAGCACACAAGGAACTTGGGTTTTAGATTATATCAACACGTTTTTCTTCCTCCTATCGTGACAGGCCAAACCAGTAAGGAGTTACTGATTTTACATTGAAACCAGTTCTCCAAACACCTCTCCAAAATAGTTGGGCAAAGAATAGTTGGGATAATAGAGCCCAGGATAATAACGGCATTGAAGCAGGTATTTTGCTAGAGGTTGCATGAATAGCACTGGAGGGTAGGAAATGCCTAAAAGAGGGGAATGGACATACAGAGAACACACAAATGCAGTGGTGAATTCTAATGGGTGAAGAAAGCAGATCTGTGGAATCACAGAAAAATTGAGGTTGGAAGAAATCTCCTGGTCCAACCCTCTCCCCTTCCACCAAGCAGCTCAAACCACCTTGAAGAAATATTTGGGGCTCGAAGATAAATGACTAGTCAACACCTCTGAGCACTAAATCAAGATTAATAGTTTCATTCAACTTAACTGCAGTACAGCTGCAAATGCCTATATATTACAGGGCTTAACAGGGGATTAAACCAATTTTAGGAGTGAAAGAACCTTGGTAGCATGTTCGTTCCTCCCTTGGTAGAGACAGTGTAACTCCATCAGGAGGAGTACCACCAGGGCATGGTTTTTGGGTAGCACAGAGAGGAGGAATAAAATGCTGGGAGCAGACCTGCAGCAGCCTTCGCCCCACTGGGTGAGTCATTGCAAAATCTGGGGGCAAAGGCAGAGGGGTCGTGAGGAAAGGGAGAGAGAAGTGAACAGAGTAGGAAACAGATGCTACCATACAACTGGTTTGTGTAGGATTTATGACAGGTAATGGAGTCAGAGGCCAGAAGGGACCATTAGCTCATGGAGGGTGTCTTCCTGCATTTTGGTTCCATCCTGTTGTCTGGGGTGCAGACTGTACTCCTACCCCATTCACAGTCCCAGAGGGTCTCACATCTCTGGTCTCCCAGGTTGTGCTGGAAAAGCTCGGCTCTGTGGCACAATTTGGGGTGATGGCCACTGCAATTTGAGCCCTGTGTGGCTGTTCAAGGAAGCAGAACATTTGGCTCAAGAAGGAGATTGCTGTGGACTCCCTTGGGAGGAAACAGTTTTTCATTATAATCCAGAAAGGTCTGGGGGGGGCTGGATTTCATTTTTTTTTTTTTTTTCCGCTTTAAATAAATGTGGCTTAAATGTAAAAGGTTGTGATTTATGAAACAAATATAGAAAAGTTTCTTGACATTTCTTCCACTGCTTTGAGCTCTCCTCAGCATGATCGTGTGAGTGTCCAGTCTGAGCAAAGACAGATGAGGAGGAAGGGTGGGAGGCAAAGGAATGGGGAAAAACCACCCTCAATTCAGCACAACTGCAAGTGCAGTTCTCAACTATTGGGAGATGACGAGATACCTGCCAAAACAAGAAATGCTGGTTTAGAAAGAGCAGAACTGTCTTGTGCAGACTCAGGATCTACCCTGAACACACACAACTGGCTGCTGCTGTGTTTGAGAATGCAGATGGAACAGAGTGGGCTCTTCTGCAACGAGACAAGCCCCAGGGGTGTCTTTATAACAGGATTGTGTGTTTTAGAAATAACATCGGATAGAAGCCTTATCTGGGAATCTGTGAGTCAGCTTGTGTTTGGTACTGGCAGATAAATATACTAATAAGCACATGGAATAATACCCACCTTGAAGGAACAGCCTCAGCTGCTGATATGAGCAACATGTTTGCTAACAATGTGCAGAGATTGGCATTAGGAAGTCGTTGTGGTTAAGTCCTGAATAGTCAGGGAGAGCCAAGAAAATGCATTCCTTGGCTGAACTGTGCTCTAGCACATGAGTAAGTGGTGCCTTTCTGGAGCCTCAAACGCCTTCCTTGCTCCAGGCCAGAAGTGCTGCATGGGCTCTGGGTTACTTGATATTTTATTGATAGCATTGCCTCTGTCCCAAAGGGTGGGACTCACCTCAGTAGGCCTGTGAAACTGGCAGCAACTGGAAGATGCTTAGATGAGATTTCAGGAAGAAATTCTTCCCTGTGAGGGAGGTAAGGTTGCCCAGAGAAGCTGTGGCTGCCCCATCCATGGGAGTGTCCAAGGGTAGGTTGAAGCAACCCGGTCTAGTGGAAGGTGTCCCTGCCCCTGGCAGGGGGTTGGAATGAGATTGTCTTTAAGTGCCCTTTCACTCCAAACCATCCTGTGATTACGTCTTCTTCTGAGGCAGTCCCAGAGGTTTTTTCTGTAGTCAGTAGAGAATTGATCAGAAGTGTGGGGCACCTCTCCTATGTGGAAAGGCTGAGAGACTTGGGATTGTTCAGCCTGGGGAAGAGGAGGCTCCGGGGAGACCTTATTGCAACCTTTCAGTACTTCTAAGGGGGCCTGTAAGAAAGATGGGTACAAACATTCAAAGCAAATTTTGTCTTTGAAACAGGAAATCATAACTCTGCCATGCTCCGGTCTGCAGATGAGTGTGAGTGAGATCCAATTACTGTTGTGTTTGGAAAGGCTTTAGAGAGCCAGGAGAGAGTACACACCACAGGGCTGCAATGCAGATACCCATGTACAGCAGCTCAAGAAAATCTGTAGATTTCTGCAGTTCATAGAATCCCAGAATCATCTCGTTCCAATCCTCCGCCGTGGGCAGGGACACCTTCCACTAGACCAGGGTGCTCCAAGCCCTGTCCAGCCTGGCCTTGAACACTTCCAGAGATGGGGCATCCACACCCTCTCTGGACAACCTGTGCCAGGACCTCACCACCCTCACAGGGAAGAATTCCTTCCCAATATCCCATCTAACCCTGCCTTCTGTCAGTGGGAAGCCATTCCCCCTTGCCGTGTCCCTCTATCCATTGTCCAAAGTCCTTCTCCAGCTCTCCTGGAGCCCCTTTAGATGCTGAAACGTGCTGGAAGGTCTCCCCAGAGCCTTCCCTTTTCCAGGCTAGACACCTCCAGCTCTCCCAGTCTCTCTCTAGAGTAGAGGGGCTCCAGCCCGTAACATGCGTGTCAGACATCCTCATTACACATACCAGATGCATTTTCAGGGCCTCAGCCGAGATCAGAGGTTTGGTGTGTAGGATGTCAAGCAAAGCAAAAGATATCTTCTGCAGCAAGCTCTAGAACTGAGCAGCAGGAAGGACTTGGCCAATGGAGGAGCCGAGCAAAGAAGGTGAGAGGAATGATGAGCATAGAACTGAAGAGCTGTGATTTTTGCAGGCTTCAGCAAGAGGTGATCTTCCAGGCACTGTGGGGGCATTTCACAGGCAAGGCTGAGGAGCAACTTAAAGAAAAAGCAGGCAAAAAATGTCAGATTCTGGGTGCTGCAAAAGGCTGCAGCTATATGGAGAACAGAGTTACAGTTGCAAAGAAGGTGCTCTGTTTGGTGCAGGCTCAGACTGCGAGGAGGCGGGGGAAGGATGGAGTCACATGGGCAATGTGTTTGAGAGATGAGCTGGGAAGATGATGCCGGCAGCAATGGAGGAGTACCAACATGCACTTGGAGAGGTGTCATAGATAACCCAACTCCTCAGGCCACCTTTCAACCCTTTGGCTCACACAGAAACCTCATGACCATGTAAAGTGTCTCTTTTTCACAATGAGCCCCATTTTACTTTTATTACTTTTTCACTCTCCCTTTGCTAAGAAATGAATGAATTACCTTTGGGACAAAATAGCAAGAAACAGGTGATTCACCTGCATACAGAACTCAAAGTAAAGAGTGAGGAGCACGAGGGGAAAATAACTCGCCTTGTGATGAGAGGAATTATGAGTGGGAAGTGGCGAGAAAAGAATGAGAATTTTCATGCTGGAGTAATTTTAACGACACACAACAAGCACCTTGGCATAATTAAGTGCTAAGAAATAACAACCTACCATTAAGTGATCACATTATAGTCTGAACAGTGATCGTGTAGCAGCCTCGATATCCACGGTGTCAAACCAGGATATTCACAGGAGGATTAATGAGCAGTTAAAACATGAAAGCTCCTCACCAGAAGGTTTTCTCCAGGAAATGCCTGCAAGCTCAATTGTTGTTACTTAAATAAACAGAACAGCATTGTTGAATTTGAACATTTTTACATTGTCTTATAAAAATGTCACAATAAAGGTGAAGAGGAAGTATTAACACCCCAAACTCCATAATTTGCCTACAGGTACCATGCTGTGATCTGCGCTTTCTGACACCATTTTAGGGAGTCCCCTGCCCTGGAGAAGGGTTATTTCATAGAATCATGAAACAGTTTTGTTTGGAAGGGGCCTTAAAGATCACCTAGTTCTAAACCCCTGCCCTGGGAAGGGATGCCACTCACTAGATCAGGTTGCTCAGGGCCCTTGATTTTTTCTAAAGCTGTTTTGTGAGGGACGTTAATATATCATTCTCATTTCTATATTCTTTTTCCTGGTGTGAAAATATCTTCACCTTCTTCTGCCCAAGCTCACAGAGCATGACAAACTCCTGGCTGGTGGCTAGAAAAGTTGCAGAAGCTTCCAAGGAATACCTAATTGGTAATACCCAAGAATTGGGACTGCTGATGTTACTTTCCTCAGGCTGGTGTCTCATATTAGAGGAAAGGATTAAAAAGGCTTAGAGGGAGTAACTGGTCTTGTGTTTGGATGAGAATCACTGTGAAGATGGTGATTAAATGCTCCACTGTCTGTTTTTAGAGGATTTGCCTTGTGGTAGGTGATCCCGTAAAAGTCACCTGTCTACCTAGGAAGTGCTGGCATGGCTGATAAAGAGGCAAGGCAGGAGGGTGGATGAGGGTGCTCTCAGGGAAATGAACTCTCTTTGTAGACATTGAGATAATGAACTTGTTTTAGCCTCTGTCATCCCGGACTGAGTTCCGTTACATGAGCTCAAACTCCACTTAGGAGACAGTGGTGGAGACTTCACATGGGGTGAAGCCGTGGGATTTCATGGATCACTGGCCACCTCTTGTCTCCAGAGGGAAACTGACATCAGATGGGTGGAGAAACCACTGAACCAGCATCAGTGGAGATGACCAGATGCAGGAGTGACAACCACTTAGAATCGTAGAATCACAGGATGGTTTGGGTCGGAAGGGAGTTAAAGGACATGTGGTTTAACCCCTCTCCCATGGGCAGGGATATCACTCACTAGATCAGGTTACTCAGGGCCCCATCCAGCCTACCCTTGAACACTTCAAGGGACAGGGCCATGCAGAACCTTGTTGGGAAGGCTCAAGATATGAACTGGAAAATCTCTTCACAGCGCCGGTGGTGCTCCTCAGTAGGTCTGCAAATCAGAGGACCCGTTTCCACTATGTGAGTCTTGAGAATCTCACCCCTGGGGTGCCCTGACCTGTGTGTATGCTGCCCTAAGCCACTGTACACAGGCCACCAAGTTGTCTGGGTAGTTCATCCCAGACAGTTCAGGTCACCCTCGCTTTGGCTTGTCTCCACTACAGGGTGACAGAATCAGGACTAAGAACCTACAGTTGGATAGAAATTGGCCTGTCAAGTCCTCTGCTTTCCAGCTTCTTCACTACCGAGTTAAACCAAGCTACATGTGAGCAAATTCACAGAGAGCATCCCCAGAGCTCCGTCAGCAACCAGAATTCACAGATGCTCCCAGACATCATCTCTGTCCCTCATATCTTCTGTAATTATCCAGAGGACTTGTCCATCCCACTGGCATCACTGTTTCTGCACCAAATGCCTGGATCAAACCCACAAGTAGCTTTTCCACTATTAGACATTAGGAAGAAGTTCTTTACTATAAGGATGGTGAGGCCCTGGCACAGGTTGTCTAGAGAAGCTGTGGTTGTCCCATCCCTGGAACTGTCCAAGGCCAGGCTGGACGGGGCTTGGAGCAGCCTGGGACAGTGGAAGGCGTTCCTGCCCATGGCAGGGGTTCAGAACTGGATGGTCTTAAAAGTCTTTTCCAACCCAAATCATTCCATGATTTTATGAAGGCTGCAGCTCAGCTGCCCTTGGCACAATCCATCACAGACCCATGACTTATCTTATAAAGTTACTTTTGGCATCCAGCTCTCAGATGACAGAGGTCTTGCAGACAGAGGATAAAGCTCTGTGCTTTCCCGTCTCCTCCTGATTACCCCTGATTACTCAGCTCCCTGATGCTAGCAGGAACACACTGCAGTCCACTCCAGCTAGCGCCAGCTGCCTACAGCCCCAGCAACCTTCTTTCCTTTCCAGCTTGCAAAAGCCAGGCTACAGCACCTCAGGCATCCATAAATCCCCCAGTTTGCACTCAGGAGACCATCCCCTCTGTGCCTTGCACTTACCCTTCCCCAGGTGACCCCAGCCATAGACAAGTTTCAGCAGTTTCTCTTTGCAGGATTTTTGTGCAACATTTAAGTCAAGTGCATGAATGACTGGGAACACAGCCTTTTTCACCAGGAAATGCCCTTGAGAAGGCATCGGCTCTCACCGCATTCATAGCCTCACAGCATCTGGCAGAGCCCTTGGCTTCCCCAAAATGCACTCAGCTGCTTCTGAATGGGAAGTGCTATAGGGAGGCAAGGTAAAAATTCATTGTGTGGGATTTGGTGTCTTTCTGGCATAATCAGAAGAGAAGAAGGGAATGAAAAGGAAAAGCTTAGTGAAATCAGACTTGGCTTTCCAGAGCAGAGTATCTGAGTACCTCACTTCTGTATCCGAGTGCCTCACTTCCCTGCCCCACTCCCAGCATTCAGCCAGCTCAGCTCTTGGCTCAGCACTAGTTGAAGGCTGACAAATTCTTTCCTGGGAGTGTGGCGAGGCCCTGGCACAGGTTGTCCACAGAGAAGCTGTGGCTGCCCCATCCCTGGAAGTGTCCAAGACCAGGTTGGACAAGGCTTGGAGCAACCTGCTCTAGTGGAAGGTGTCCCTGCCCTGGGCAGGGGGGTGGAACGGAATGATTTTTAAGGTCCCTTCTTACCCAAACCATCCTGTGATCGTATGATCCTATGATCTGACACGTAAACACTGTCAGGACAACAAACAAGAAACTTCAGGCTTTGAAATATGGCTTTGAAGCTTTGTCATTCTTCAGTCCCCAGTGCAGGATTTTTGGTGCAGTGGCTTCTGCTTCGAGCGATTTCCCACTCCAGCAAACAGGCTGGCTACTGCAAGGCAGGAGCACAATATATCTGCCCATAACAGCTGAATTGGCCTGAGCTCTACAGAGCTAATCAGCCATGAAAATGCCCCTCCTTGCCATCCTGGAAGAATTGACTTTAATGATGAGAGACATTCTCTTTTGAGTCTGGTCAAAAGGGTAGGATGCCTTTCAGGGAGATTTCAGCTCATCCTTGGGAGCATCCCATGCAGTCAGAGAGCTCAGGGCTTTCTCTTAACCCTCTCCTACCCCGGAGTCAGGAATTTCAGAAGCTCAATGTAGGATTAATACAAGACTTGGAATTATAATATATGTAAGTGCTACAAGACTTGGCATTTGGGTTTTAAAAATTATTTTTCTTGAAGATCTTCTTAATGTGTTTCTTTTTTTAAACACCTTCAGGAACGGTGACTCCACCACCTCTCTGGGCAGCCCATTCCAATGCCAAACCACTCCTTCTGTGAAGAATTTTTATCGAATACCTAGCCTAAACTTCCCCTGGCACAGCTTGAGGCTGTGACCTCTCATCCTGTCACTGGTCGCTTGGGAGAAGAGACTGACCCCCGCCTGGCTACAGCCTCCTTTCAGGTAGTTGCAGAGAGCGATAAGGTCCTCCCTCAGCCTTCTTTTCTCTGGGCTAAACACCCCCAGATCCCTCAGCTGCTCTTCATAGGGCTTGTGTTCCAGGCCCATCACCAGCCTTGTTGCCCTTCTCTGCATGCATTCAAGCATCTCACCATCCTTCCTGAACCGAGGGGCCCAGAACTGGACACAGTACTCAGGGTGCAGCCTCACCAGTGCCGAGTACAGGGGAAGAATGACTTCCCTAGTCCTGCTGGCCACACTCTTCCTGCAACATGCCGGGAAACCTCCTATTGCATCTCACTGGAAATGTTCTTGCACATTGCGTTTAGCCCAATGTCCTTGCAGAGCTAAAAGGATACAATTCCTGGCTCCTGTCCTTACGTCTGTGTTCTACATCTGGTCTCACATCCAGGCAGCCACAGATAGGATTTATCTCCAGCATGCATAGGGCTGTTATCTGTGCCTATGTTCAGACTGGCAATGCCAGCAGGACCCTGTGCTATTTTCCCCTAATTATTCCCTGTATCTCCCTAAGGCAGCAATTTTTCCTCATGCTTCCCCTCTCTGAGCAGCATCTTCTAATAGCCCAGTCTCAGCCATGGGAGCTATGAAATGTGATAGACATGATGGGATATTTATCCTATCTCCCAGCTGGGCTGCACTGGCTGTCAGGGCTTTGATGAGCCCAGATTTAGGACACAGCTGCAAAGAACAATTTGTGAGTCAGGGGCTGAGATTTTCAGGAGGTTAATAAAGACCCTCCCCGTTAGTGAGCTGGGTAGAGGAGATGACCATCTTGAAAGGAAATGGTTGTAAATTTCCCTGGAGGAGGATACTTACCATGGAAGAAGGTGTTTCTCTCCGTGAGAACAGCCTGATCTCTTACTAGTTATTAGCGAGTAACTATAATAACTAAGTTATTATTAGCAGGCTGAGAGAGCTGGGGGTGTTCCGCTTGGAGAAGAGAAGGCTTCAAGGAGACCTTACTACCCCTTCTAGTGCCTAAAGTGGCTCCAAGAGAGCTGGAGAGGGACTTTGGACAAGGGCATGGATTGCCAGGACAAGAGGGAATAGCTTCACACTGGCAGAGGACAGGGTTAGATAGGATATTGGAAAGAAATTGTTCCCTGTGAGGGTGGGGAGGCCCTGGCACAGGCTTCTCGGAGAGGCTGTAGCTGCCCCATCCCTGGAAGTGTCCGAGGCCAGGCTGGACAGGGCTTGGAGCACCCTGGTCTAGTGGAAGGTGTCCCTGCCCATGGCAGGGGTTGGAATGAGATGGTCTTTAAGATCCTTTCCAACCATTCCGTGATTAATAATAATAATATTATCTGGTCTTGCAGCAGCATCTGAAGTTACAACCACAAAGGACATGTGGGTCAGGCCACTCTGAAGAGGACATCCCTCCCATAGGGCTGATAAGGCAAGCTGCACTTTTTGGGTCACTGTGATCAGCTATGACCTCCCAGTTTGGGTCTGAGCTGGCTCAAAATTTAGGCCCAGGAGTCACCCTAGTCCCTCTTCTGCTGCCTATCCATCAAAGGCATATCTTGAATCCTGAGCAACATATTCCTATCTCAATAACCTTGGAGAAAAGAGAGGAAAGTCCTGCAAGCAGGACTGGAATGTAAATCCACTAGTTCTCCTTTTTCTTCCACAATCCTCAGGTACTGCAATTAACAAAGCAATGGAGTAAAAATATGGATTCAGCACAATCTGAAGACAAATCTTTCCAATTTCTCTGTGAGTTCTCTGTGCCAGATCGGCCTAAGAGAGATGGTTATGGATTGATGGCACATCTGAGCTCAGCAAGCCAGGGGCTACTGTGCCTCAGTGCTTTTCTCCATGCCAAAACCCAGTCGCCCCTTGCTGTGAGTCTGGAGGGAATATTCCCAATGTAAATGAGTTTATAGTATATATAAATTAAGCCCTGGAGGACTTGCCAGCAGAACAATTCTGTGTCCAAACAGTTCCTCTCACACCCAGCCTTCCTACCATGGCTCTACACTTTATGGAGAGGGAGGGGTTTGGTCTCTATCACTAAATCCTCCTCATATTACCAGGAAAGGAGGCAATTACTCCCAACAGCTTTGCTGAAGTAGCTTGTCCGGTCTAGGAAGACCACTAAACTCACCACGCCAAGCTAATGAGCACCTGATGGGAACAATGCTCAGTCACTGCACAGCCTTTGTGGATTCTGGTCTGTTCTCAGCCCTGATGATTTCTTGCAGTGATGTATTTAAGCCCGTATCAGGGTTGCTCAAGAGCTGAGTCTGCAAGCCAAGTCCATCACTCCTGGGACTGATTTTTTTTATTGCAGGACAATCCATCCTGCCATGACAGAATCTCTTTATCATTGAACAACGTTGCTCAGAGCATGTCGCCACTTTATTTTTCATTCATGGGTCATCTGGTTTTGTTTGTCGTTCACTAGGAGACAAGCATGTGTTCAACCATTTAGGATCATTAATAGACGACGTTGCTCAGGGAGCAAGACAGGGAAAACACATACTGGGTTGAGAAGTGTTGGTCAGAGGAGTGTGCAGCAACATGTGCTCGTGAATTTTACATCCCCGGATCTCTCTGCCCGCAGAGTGGAGTTCTCCACTCTCCCAGGCTTTAGCAGGTAAACTCAGGTTTTGGTTTCCTTGGTTGATCGCAAGTCCACCACAGGAGTTCATGTGCTGGCAGAAAGTCGATGCAGATAGCTGGACATTTTCTTGCTCCAGGCAATGCCTTTTCCGTGTCTGAGCAGCCTCAATACTGTTCTCTCAAAGCCCAAGGCTGAAACTCTTCCCTTTTCCCCAGGAAACCCATTCTGGCTGCAGAGCTGGGATTCCCTCAGCATGATTCATCTGTCGGGGTTGGGGGCCTATCTGTTGTCTCCACATTTCCCCATGTACCAGAGGTTGTGGTGATGTCCTCTAGAGTGGCCTCTGATGGACCACAGGCAAAGGCAGCATGGAGGAGAGGCTCTGATGGGAAGGTCCTCTGCAACCAGGGAGGATATTATCTAGAGATGTTGTTAATTTAGCAAATTAACATAAAGTGTTGCTCCAGCCATAGGTGGCTTCAAGAAGCTGCAAAGCTTCTAGGTCAGGCTTTTTTCTGCTGGTTTGGTGATCAGATATGTTATAATATGGTCAGGTTCAGAATCATGGAATCATTTAGGTTGGAAAAGAGCTCTAAGATCATTGAGTCCAACCATTAACCCAACACTTCTACCTATGCAGTACAAATAACAATTCGAGGCAGGGCGTTGATGAGGGTTGGTCAAGCCTTCATGCACCTGCCTTGAAACCAATGATCAGTGGTTTCACCTCCTTACACAGATTCCTAAAATACCTGTTCCTCTTCCTCTGTTCAGTCACTCTCATGGGGCATTTTTCCTTCCTTATATCCAGTTGGATTTCTTTTTCCTGCATATTGCACCTTGTCCCTTTGCTGTGAATCTGTAGGAAGTCTGTCTCTCCTCTGTCTGTCCTCTCTGTCATCCTCCCCACTGCCAAGATAGTAGAAGGCTTTACTGGACCACTTTAAAATTTATTTGTATACAGCCAGTTCTATTCAAGTTCTCTTAAATATTCCTGGCTTCCTAAGCCCATCTGCAATCTGGAGAGCTGAAACTATGGAATTGATGCACTGGCCATGTAGGAATGCCTGGGGAAAGAGAAGAGCTCAGCTGGATCCTGGGAAGGAGCACAATAGAGGACCAGGTTTGTCCTGAAGAACTATCCATCTATACAACCTTTGATGGGATGTTGTTCTATAGCAACCATCTTGCAACTTTTTTATTTAAATTCTTTTCGAGTAGTTAGGCCCATTTCTCTGCTCTGTCGCCTTCAGGCTGTGGGGTTTATTTGGACTCCTGGAAGTCTGGGAAGCCAGAGCATGCTTTGTGTGCATGAGCTGCTTACTTACTCTCTGCCTGAACTGCTCTGTGTTCTCCTCCCTCCATCCTGAGGATGCCTGAGATAGGTTGCACTCATCAGGCATTATCTTAGCCTTGACACCATGTTGAGTCACACAAACTGTTCCCATGTCCGTCAGCTCCTCGATGGAGCCATATATCCCTCATTTTTCTGCCTGCTCCTGCCCCAGACCGCTTGTGTCACCTCCTTGGTGGGCACATGTAGACCTTCGCTTCCAAGGGACACATGCCTGAGTGCTTTGAGCTCCGTTCTCAGCTACCTGCCTCCATGAAGGATTTTAATATTTTTTAACAACCGCCTTCAAAACAGGGCACTGATTAGGGACGGAATGAAGTCTCTGAGCAGGCTGTGGTTAGAGAAGAATCTGAGGCTGGGCAGGCTTTGTGCTGGCTCTCTGTGCTCTTAAGGTGGCCTGGCTGTGATGTGAGGGTTTTTAAGTCTAGTGCAGCACCAAGTCCCCTCCACTGCCACCCCAAAAGTGTCTTTGGGCTTAAAAAATTAAATAATGCTGAGTTTTCCAAATTTGCCACACGTACCACTGCTTAAGTGGGAAGGAGAAATGTGACTTTCATAAGACCTTTTTTCTTCTGGCCTCTGGGAGGCTGAGCCCAGGAAATCATAGAATCACAGAATGGTTTGTGTTGGAAGGGAATTTAAAGGTTATCCAGTTCAAATTCCCCTGCATGGGCAGGGACACCTTCCACTATCCCGGGGTTGCTCCAAGCCCCATCCAGCCTGGCCCTGGACAATTCCAGGGATGGGACAGCCACAGCTTCCCAGGGCAGCCTGTGCCAGGGCCTCACCACTCTCCCAGGAAAGAATTTCATAGTAAATATTTCATTTGTTTTATATAATTAAAATTCATTTGCGCAGTAAATCCTCTCCTTGCAAGGCCCTTTTGAGACCTCCCAGTACTGCAGAACCTTGGACACCCCAAATTCTTTTGGTGGCACTGATTTTCCACAGCTCAGTGACTTAATGATTTTCGGAGCAGAAATTCAGTGTGCCATGTGCCTGCGCAGCTGTGGCCTCAGCTGGGGGATGTATTCAAGCACCCTCCGAGATCCCTTCACTGGGATGTCTCCTGGCATTAAGCAGCCTGGTCTGGTGGCATGGTTAGGGAAGACCCACATCCCAAGGAGTCCAGCAGATTTCCATCCAGCTTGCTGAATCACTTGACAAAATTACATCGTGAAGAGCATTTCCAGGTCATGCCAAGTGTTCTTTGAGCCTCTTGGACTGCACAAGCAAGAAAAAGCTCTTGACAGGACTCAGCTGGAAGGATGTCAGCAAAGGGAAAGAGCTTGCTCACCCCGGCAGCCCCATGGCTGCCACGCTGCTCCAGCCTTCAGAGGTGACTTGAAGACACAGCAGAAGATCTGCTGTGAAAGAAGGAGCTATTTTCATTTGCAGGTCACAAAAAAAGCATTTGTGACCGCAGCCGCCTTACAAACACAGGCCCCTTATTGTTTGCAAAGACACCCTTGGCAACCTTTCGGAGCAGCCTGGAGATGAACCAAGAAGGCCTTTGTGAAGCCTTATAAAGGGGCATTATGAGCAGGGGGCCCCACGGCCGGGCGGGATGTGCTGGGGCGATCCTCCCCAGAGGGAGCTGTGGGAAGCAGGAATCTCTAGGAGATGTTTTATACTCGAGCTGGTCTGGATCCAGGCTCTCATGTGCTGGGGATAGGCCCATTGTTCCCCCCTTCCTGCACAGAACATGCTCACGGTGAAGAGAGAAGCTCTTTGGCAAGCTGAGCAAGAGATGTGGATGATCTGACTTGAAAAACTTCACTGACACCCATCATAGTTACGGCTGGAATGGGGGTTGGAGGAGTTTCGGTCCTGGATCCTGGTCCTGCTGCTCTGCTGCAGAGCATCTGATAGAACTGAGCAGATGTCCTAGACCAAGAAAATCCTGTTTTCTTGTGAAAATATGAAATAACAACTGGTGAAATCCAGTGCTTTTTGCTTAATGGGATATTAGTGATCAGACCCCAAGCCCAAGTCAAGCACTTGGTTTCTGGAAAGGATTTTCCTTGTCTTTGGTCATTTGGCATCATGAGGAAGACCTAATAGCCAAGGAAAAGTGCTCTCTGGAGGGAGGCATGAGTGTATTATGGATGATAAAATAAAGATGGCTTCATCTCAAGCTGATACGCATGGTCTCACACTTGTAGGGGAGTCTCCCTTTTGTTGTTTCTGTGGCTGAAGGACCACCAGCCTTGAGATGCTGAGACAAGGCAGCTGAGTACCCAGCCATGGCAAGAGGTACCTACAGCCTTCCTCAGGAAGGATGATCTAAAAGTCAGGAATGATTTTCTGTCTCCATATCTCAGGGTGTCTTGTTGAGCCAGGAGGTAATGATATGGAAGCTCCCAAATTCTTCCTGTGTGCTTGTCACAGCAAAAGGACACATCACCTTGTCCGTGGTGTGAGCAAACCAGCCTTTCAGAAGGTGGAGGAGGTTGGTTTGTGTGAGAGCCACAGCCAGGACTGTGCTTCTGCAGACAGAGCAGAGGCAGAGAAACATCAGGCCAATGCAACCCTGGGTGTATTTTATGGAGGTGACAGCAGCAGGGAACCTTCCAGCCATGCCGGACCACAAACTCTGCAGGCTGAGGCCGCAAACCACATGTGGACTCTGCGGAATGGCGCTCTTCCTCCTTCTTCCCTTTGGTTTCAAAACGAGGTCTGCCCCAAAGCCAGCCCTCTTGTCACAAGTGGGGGATGTGACCACACAGCAGAGGACCCTCTATTTTGTCACGAGAGCTGCACACGTGTCCCTTTACTCAGGCTGGATGTGTGAGCTGAGCCCACCCACGACCCAGCGTGTGCCCCCTGTGCAAGGGGGCTGCATTTGGGTCATTGGATGCATGCGACAGTCAGGGGTGTTGAGACCAACAAGAAAAGACCATCAGTGGCTCTTTGCCCTTGAGAAGATGGAGAGGTGGGATGAGCCATCCCGCAAGCCCCCTTAACGTGGGGATGCCCAGAGCTGCCCCTCACTAGAGCAGCCCCACACCAGGCTGATGGTCTGCATTTAACATGGACTGGCAGAGGTGAGATCAGGCTGCATGCCTAAAAGGGGGTTTACCAGAAAGTTGGAGAGGGACTTTGGACAGGGGATGGAGGGACGGGACCAGGGGGAATGGCTTCCCACTGCCAGAGGGCAGGGTTAGATGGGATGTTTGGAAGAAATTCCTCCCTGCGAGAGTGGTGAGGCCCTGGCACAGGTTGCCCAGAGCAGCTGTGACTGCCCCATCCCTGGGAGTGTTCAAGGCCAGGTTGGATGGGGCTTGGAGTACCCTGGGATAGTGGAAGGTGTCCCTGCCCATGGCAAGGAGGTTGGAACCTGTGGTGTCTTGTATGTGGGCTCCATCTCCTGGCTGCTCTGCAAACCCCGCTGCCACCACCCTGCTGCTGCACAGGCACTGCCACCAACATCACCTCTGCTCCCTCCCAGACACTTCTCCATGCAGCAAGTCCTTTTCGTAAAGAGCTGTGGAATCACATCCCAATTGCCAGGGGTTTCCCCAGGATGTGCTCCTGTCACAAACCATAAAATAACAGACTCATTTAGGTCGGAAAACCACTCCAAGACCATCGAGTCCAACTGCTACCCCAGCACTGCCGGGACCACCACTAAGCCATGTCCCCAAGTGCCACATCCACAGGGCTTTTAAATCCCCCCAGAGATGGGGACCACTGCCCTGGGCGGTCTGTGCCAGGGCTGGACAACCCTTTCCCTAATTTTCCCTAATATCCAACCTGACCCTCCCCAGGCACAGCCTGAGGCCGTTCCCTCCCATCCTGTCCCTGTTCCCTGGCAGCAAATCCCAACCCTCGCCTGGCTGCCCCCTCTTGTCAGGGAGTTGTGCAGAGCCACAAGGTCCCCCCTGAGCCTCCTTTTCCCCAGGCTGAGCCCCTTTGCCAGCTCGCTCAGCCGCTCCTGGGGCTCCAGCCCCTTCCCGGCTCCGTTCCCTTCCCTGGACACGCTCCAGCCCCTCCAGGGCTCTCTTGTCGGGAGGGGCCCAGAGCTGCCCCCAGCACTGGAGGTGCCCCAGCAGTGCCAGCACAGGGGACGGGCACTGCCCTGGGCCTGCTGCCACCCCAGCGCTGGCACAGCCCAGGGGCCATCGGCCTCCTTGGCAGCTCCACATCATCCCCTTCTGAGCTTCCCTTTGGAAGCTCACCCTGTATGTTACTCATCAGATTGGATCTGTAGCACCTTCCAACTGAGCAGATCTTCAGCTCTCCAAGTGATTTGGCTCCAACCTCCCCGTGGTGAGAAGCTCCACCCAAGCCACGGGGCTCTCCTTCCAAACTGCACAGAGGAGGCTTTGCAGCTCCCCATGACAGCATTTGGAGCAGCCCAGCTTCCACAAGCTGTACTGGAGCCAGGAGAAGCTTTCTCAGCAAGGATAAATTTGCCAAAATCAAGATCCCAGACTATTTACAAATTCAAGCCAAATTATTTTTGCTACACAAAAGCCCTGCAGAATCTGAGCAGAGGGATTGCTGGAGCAACTGGTAAAGCCCTATTTTACTGGAAATGTCAGTGGCTGCACCAACCTGCCCTTGCAGACCCATAGGATACCTTCAAGCCCAAGCTGTAGCCCATTGAGACAATCTGAAGGTCCTTAAAATACACACACCACTGCTTAAACTGGAACCACTTCTCCCCTGCCATAGCAACAAAGCTGGCTGGCATCTTGACATGGTTCAGGGCTCTAGTGTCATGATGGAGCTGTTCAGCCAAGTGTGAAGCACTTAAGTAATCACTAACGTGACGCTGGGAACAGCTCGAGCTGATAGTGCAGAACATTCACTCAGAACAGAGAAAAAAATGAAGAACCCTTCTCTTCTTCTCTTTCATTACTCACACAAAATTTCCCCTGATGTCAGCAGAGAGATGGAAAACAGCATCCCCCAACTCCAGCCTCTGTCTGTGAGTCTGGGATCCCCCTGGACAGGGCTCCAGCATCCTGGTCCATGTCTCCTACTGAGAGACATATAAGTGGGAAGGCTATGAAGACCTGAGCTCTTTTTATGCTTTATAGGGGTCCAAGTGGTTTCATGTGAAGTGAAACATTGCTGTCAAGCCTAGAAATAAATGAAGATTTTGATTTTAGAGTGTTTTGACAAGAAAGAAAAAAGCAGCACAATTTTCTGTGTGGCACTTAGGAAGTAGACAAGGGCTGCAAGCAAGAAATAAGTGATTCAGGGGTGGCATAGATGAGACAGCTGAGAGTAATGGGATTAATATAAGGGAGAACAGACTGGCGTGGAAAATGTATTTTCTAACAGCCAGGAGCAGCTCTCCAAGAAGGGGATGAGAGTCCCAGCATGGGAACTTGCAATTTCCAATAGAATACCTCAGAAAACATCCCACTGAGGATGGTCCCATCCTGCAAGTCCCCACTGGTGGGAAGAGTGAATCCTCAGCTCCTCTGCCGCTGGCTCACTCCAGTTTCTCCTATTTCTCCAATTTTCACACATTCTCCAGAGTTGTAAGACTGGCTCTGAAAATGATGAGCAGTTGCAAGATTAATTGCTTTAAAAGCAAAAAAGGAACAGAAAATGCCTGAAGGCACACAGACAGATAATATGCTGTATTCATAAATGTTTTAATAATTTATTGCCAGCAGCTGTATAAAGTTATTCTGTCCCCTTCCACCACTTCTCTTCAAGGACGACCCAAGGAACACAAATCAAAGGGTGTCTTGCATCCTTCTGGGTGGAGTAATATTTTATTAACCACAGAAACTTGTTTTCTGGTAAGAAATTAAAAGTACTTATATTGAGTTCAAAGCTCATGAAAAATTCCAGATGAATACCCTGGAAATAAAAAACAGTGTTTCTTTTTTTTAACAGAATTCCAGATGAATACCCTGGAAATAAAAAACAGTGTTTCGGTTCTGGCTGGGGAAAGAGAACCTGCTCAGGGGAAGGAGTTAAGCATGTCCTTAAAATTAGCTATGTACCTAAGGGATTTCCTGAAATAAAGGCCAAAATGCAGCATTTCAGGACTCTCCTTTGCCAGAGAGCTGCACATCCTTTGTGTTTTAGGTTACAGTGTAAGATGTAACCAAAAGTATGTATTCTATTACCATCTTCATAAGATGTTAAGATAGGTGGGGCAGCGTTCTTTATCTTCTCCGTGACTCATCCCTGATAGCACCCTCTGGGGAGGCTGCCTCTGCTTATGAGCCGTCATGGGCTCCCAGCATGACTCATAAAATTACATCATCCCATTGTGAGATGCTCCGCCCAGGGGGAGGAACCAAGCATTCCTGCTTGTATATAATCTGAGGTTTGGAACACTATGGGCACTACCCACTGGATTCCCAGAGGACAAAAGCTAAATAACCACCACTGGACCTCCAGAGATAGACCAGACCTTCCTACAGGATCACCGCTTCGACAGAACCAGCATCCATCACTCCAATGGCACTGTAGCCACCATTTAATCGGACTGCTACCACCACCCTGACCAACAGGGCGTCAGGTCATATTCTGACTTTGTCAGTTTAAGCCAGTGTTTCTGTACTACTGCTTTTATTTTAATTTCCCTATTAAATTGTAGTTCTGACTTGGAATCTCCCGCTGGTTTGCTTTCAAACTAGTACACTTTGGCACTGAGAAGGGGGACACATCTGTCTGGGAATCCCTTAGGATTCCTGCAACAGAGTGGTGGGTTTCTTCCATATGATTCCACGCACTTACAGCCGTAAACCTGGTGATCAGCCAAAAACAGACAAAAAAAGCTTTCTTAGAAGGATGGAGGAATGGGAAGGGAAAATACTGGGCTGAAATAGAAGGTGGGGACAGAAATAGAAGTGACCAATGAGCAAACCTACACCACCTTCCTTCTGCTTTTCTTTTTTTTGTCATTTATTATGTTTAGAGGCATTTCCTTCAAAAATATGATCCTAGTTGTAAAGTGGAGAGCAGGATATTGCTGTGAAGAAATTAATTTGACTGGAATACGTCTGGTGTAAGTGGCTTAGCTGGTGATGCTGCAATGGCACTCCTATACAGGGGACCCGCAGATGGGCTTTTGGTGGTTTGGGAAACTTCTATTGGATTTCCTGCCCTCAGGAAAAGCAGGTGCAGAGCATGGCTGGCCAGGGAAATGAGACCTTTCATCCTTTTCTTTTTAGGAGAAAAATACTGACATTAAAATTAATTAGAAGCAGGAAGGGGTGTGAAGGCCAAGGGCTTGATGGAACTCTGTCAGGCTTGGTGCCATGACCACTTCCCTGGGGAGCCTATTCCTGTGCCTGACCACCCGCTGGGGAAAGAACCTTTGGGTTCTTTGGTTCTTTGGTTTAGAGAAACCTTGAGAAGACCAAGCTGAGCACCATTTCTGGAGATGGGAGCACTTTCCATCCTGACCCTCAGTTCCTACCCCCACGTTTTGTCCAGTTTGATCACAGCTGAGGGGTGAAGAGGTCCCCTGGCCTAAAGGGGCTGTGGAAGGGACATTCTGGAGTCAGTGGGGATGGGGATTACAGCTGCCACACACAAGGTGCACCAGGGACCCCTTTCACCACCAATGGGGCAGAAATTTGGAAGGCTGCGGATGTGCTGGTGACAGCAGAGCAGGATTGGCCACAGGCTGAGGAGGAGACCACACCAGCATTCAGGCAGGATGGCCCTCCAGCATTTGGGCTGTGGGAGGGCTCATAAATCCAGGTTTGCAGTTGAGAGGAAGAACCTGTCTTCCGACTACCAGCTGTAACATCACAGAATGGTTTGGTTTGAAAGAGACCTTGAAGTCCACGTAGCTCCAATCCCTGAATATATATATATATATATATATGTGTGTGTTCTATACTCGATAGTCTGTAGTTTTATTTTAACACAGGTGTGATGAATTTTCCAAGATCGAGCTCATGACCGGTGGGGTTTTTTCTGAGGCGCGTGTTTCTCAGAAGAGGTAAGTGGAGGAGGTGAACGATCATCCACACTGTTGTGGTGCACCAGTTTGGGGTCATCAGGTGAGATTATAGGTTGGCTGGTTCCAAAGCAGTACAGAGGTTAACCAGAGAGAGACTGGTTTCTGTAGATTGATGTGGAAGCCAACACTTTCCATGGCTTCAGGAAGCAATTGACCAACTCTGTTAAACAAAGGAGCATGCAGTTCATCCCCGGCATCTGCTGAGCCAGGGAGAGCTGCATGTTGGAGGGTGTCCAGAGAAGGACCACTCTATTATCTAGGAACTAAGGGAAGTTTTAGGTTGATCCAGTATGGCCATTTGTAGGATCTTCCATTCTGAAACCTCCACATGTTAAATGCAAACTAAATCCCATGGCTTGACTTATTCTGGGGGTCCAATTAGCCAAACACAATGATCCCTTTCAGCCTCAAAATCTGTGAATAAAGTGAACAAGAACCGTCCTTTTATCTGTGGCAGATCTGGCCCACGGACTATAATAACTGCTTTAAATTGAGCCTGCTCAGCTCAGAGAAGGCGGAGATTATGTGAATAATTTATGAAACTAGATAGAACACAGAGCGAAGACGATTTTTTTTCCCCTTAATCCCTTGACAGTGGAAGAGGTAAAGACCATGGATTCTCTTAGTGATGGGAGGTTAAAACCTCAGTGCGGACGATTGGGTCTGGTTCATTTTGTCGTGACAGGCATGACATCCTTTGCTGAGTTACAAGTGACTCAGGAGCTCAGCTGATTGAGGGTAAAACCAGATGGGTTAGATGAACAGAAAATATTAATATCATTCCTTCCATGGGCAGAAACCTACAGGAAAAGAAATCCTTAAGTTTTGTACCTACACCTGTTTAAGCACAGCCTTGTCCATGCTGATGCTCTAGGGGCTGGGAGGCAGAGCAAGACCTTCCTTGGTCATTCAGAGATCAGAGAGGTCACCCCTTCCTTGGCTGCTCCAACTTCAGAGCCAGGAAAAAAATGCCTCAGAGCCACACACTACCATGTAGAGGGGTTGTGAGAAAATAAAAAGTGGCCGAATTGCTGCTGAGCATCAACTGGCACCATGGAGCTGATTGTGGAGGTACCCACCCCACATCCCTCAGGGACAGACGGTCTCCCCAAGTCTTGGGCATGGAACACCTCTCTTATGAGGAAAGGCTGAGAGAGCTTGGGTGGTTCAGCCTGGAGAAGAGAAGACTTTGGGGAGACCTTTGAGCACCTTCCAGTGCCTAAAGAGGCTCCAAGAGAGATGGAGAAGGACTTTGGACAAGGGCCTGGAGGGACAGGACAAGGGGCAGTGGCTTCCCACTGCCAGAGGGCAGGGTTAGATTGAATATTGGGAAGAAATTCTTCCCTGTGAGGATGGTGAGGCCCCTGTCATAGGTTGCCCAGAAAAGCTGTGGCTGCCCCATCCCTGGAAGTGTTCCAGGCCAGGTTGGATGGGGCTTGGAGAAACCTGGTGTAGTAGAAGGTGTCCCTGCCCATGGCAGAAGGCAGAACTAGATGGTCTTTGAGATCTCTTTCAATCCAAGCCATTCCACGACTCTGTGATTCTCAGCACATCCTCCCAGCCCAGTAAGGCAAGCACTTGCCACTTAAGCCAGGCTACGAAACTGTTCCCTGTTATACTGCACTGCCTCTTTTCTATGGAAGTAGCACGTTCATCACAAATGTTTTGTTGTTGTTACTCCTGGGCTCCACCAGAGGCTCTTCTCTGACCTCTCCAAGCCTTTTCTTTCTCCTGCTGTAATTAACACCCTCATTCACACCCTTGTGGTCTTGGCAAGTTGGCGGGTGGCATAAAGACCTTGGCATTAAATATTTCACTACCAGGCAGTGCAAGATATTGACAGGGACAGTAAAAAGTAAGTGTCCTCTTTGTGAAGGAAAATTAACTGATTTATGATATGCTGCCTTGCTTGCTCCCACAAGAGGAGGCAAAATCAGGGTGCCAGGTCTCATTCAAACACCCATTAAAAATACTGCTTAAATCCTAAAGAAGGGTTTGCCAGAAGAGTTTGTGTATTATAGGATAATAATGGGTAAATAAAGACAGGCTCCTGTGTCTGTAAACAACAAGGATTTCTGAGCAGCTAAAACATGCCTGGCTAGACCTGCAGGGGAAACAAAACTCAGCATATTTCTAGAAAGAGAACAGAGAATTTCTAGTCTCTTCTCCTTCTGTTCATTTCACTGAGCTATGCTACTAGTGCATCTTGCAGTCATTTAATTAGTTTGATTAACTAGTCTGATTATGCAGCATCTCTGATGCCTTTTCACAAAAATTGAGGTTATTCCTCCTCAGTCTTTCTATAAACCTCCCTCTTTTTTGTCCAGATCTGTAAATTTCCTTAGTATTAACTGTGCTGGTAGAGAAAGGGTAAAAGATTTTTCTTTGCTTATTTTCATGGTGGGTTTTTTTGATAATTTCCTGATTTTCCTCTTTTGAAAACCTCTAATGCAGGCTGCAAGCTGAATGCCCATCCAGCTGGGACATGAGGAGGATGCTGGAGTATCTCAGGGCCACTGGCCATAATAGAAGTTCTCCTGGCCCAAGGAGGGGGAGGGATGGAGAGGGGACAGGGGGACAGGATGAGGTCCCCAGGGCCTCCTTGCTTCTCTGGCCCCAAGCCTGGCAGCAGGGATGCACCACCTGGATGTGGCCAAGGAGCCGTGTGGCATTGACAGCGTGTGGGGTGGCTTTCTCTCTGTGTAGCAGCTTTATTGGCTTTTAAGAGATATAAGCAGTGAGTCAGCGACAGATCCTGCTGTTAGCATCCCACCCGGGCTGCCAAATTTCCCCAGAGAGGGGAAGGGAGGGAGCTGCATCTGTGCTGCCTTTATACAGCCAGGCTGGTGCCTGTTTTAGGAATGAGCATCTTGGCTGGACCCTGGGGTAAGCCTTGGCGCCACGCTAAAGCAACCAGACAGCCTGCGGACATCAAGGGCTGCAAGAAGGCAGGAGGTTTTGCTCACCAGACACAGCTCCCCATATCCATTTGAAACAAGTAGAAAATGCACAGGGATCTTGCAAAAAGACCTGTTCCACCAGTAATGTCCTCATTCAATTAGAGAATCCCAGAATGGTTTGGGTTGGAAGGGACAATAAAGTCCATCTCATTCCAATCCCCCTGCCATGGGACTTTCCACTAGACCAGGTTGCTTCAAGCCCCATCCAACCTGGCCTTGAACACTCCCAGGGATAGGCCAGACAGCCTTTCTGGGCAACCTGCACCAAGGCCTCACCACCCTCATAGGGAGGAATTTCTTCCCAATATCCCATCTAATCCTGCCCTCTGGCAGTGGGAAGCCACTGCCCCTTGTCCTGGCACTCCAGGCCCTTGTCCAAAGTACCTCTCCATCTCTCTTGGAGCCTCTTTAGGCCCTGGAAGGTGCTCAAAGGTTTCCCTGGAGCCTTCTCTATGCCCAAGCAGGATGCACAAGGGATGATGCCAAAGATGGTTTCGTTCCTGTCTGTTTGACTGCACCCCAATTCCATTCTCTTGCCATGGGATGATGAGATCTTCATTAAATCTGATTTATGGGCTGCTGGCTCCAACCTTGAGCCAGGTGCTAGTGTCACATCATCAACACCTCTTAGTGTAGCATCTGTGATCCTGATGCAGCCATGGTCCTACCATAGCAATCCAGTGGGAAGAAGAGCAAGCGGTCACGGATATGAGACATCTTCTTATAAAATACAACCAAACCTGAGATATTTTGGGTTAACTACCTGGGTAAAAAAATACCCCAGTCCCAAGTATCCAAGAGGAACAAAACCCAGGTGGACAACAAATGTGTATTGAACTTCCGTGTTCTGCTCGCTCAGCATTGGAGAGGTATGGAGGATAAAGCTGAAATCTCAAGAAACCTTCTTTCTGTGCTAATTGAGAGCCATCACTTTGCTGACTTGAAGACATGAGTCTCTTTTTTTCATCTCCTTTTTTCATGTCCCAGATGAATTTTACTGTCTTAGAGACTGGTGAAGTGGTAATTGCTCCAGCTGCACCATGCAGCCTACTCCAGAGAAAGCTCCATGTCCTCAACTTAGGCGCTGATCGGGTGCATCTATATGTTATCGTATTCACAGCCCTCTCTTGCACAGGAGACAAAATAGCTGGTAGAGAACTGCAGGAGAAAAAGGAATTTCATTTTCAAGGATATGGGAAGACAAAGTATTTTGCAGGATAAGACAAAGGGGGTTATTATTGCTTTTTGGTCCTTTTTTTTAACTAACAAGAATGAAAATGGGAGATAAAACATGCAATTACTTGATTCAGATTCCATTTCAGTCTGTTTCTTCTCACCTAGAAAGCATCTGATAGACAGACGGGGATTGTTGCTGTGGTTTGCACTCAAATATAGCACCCAGCTTGTCAGCTTTTTGCTTCTTTGTTTATCTGATATTTCTTTCTTATCTGTTTCTTTGTTTCTTTGTTATCTGATATTTCTTTCTCATCTTACACAACCAAAACTTTCAGCACGCATTCTTTGCCACCTGTCACTCCTCAGATCATTCCTTTCCCAGTCTTCGTTGATGTGAATGTTGTTTGTGCCATCCAAGGGCTCTCCTCCCCATTAAACCCAATCCAAGCAGTCATGTCCATGGCTGAAATCCTCCTGGTAGTGCTGACGAGGAGGCAAGAGGCCTAAAGATTCTCATGTCTTTTTGCTTTCCCTGCTGAATGTTGTGCCCATCAAAGTAATAGAATTTTAATTCACATTGGCTGTAACCAGCTCCGTAGGCAAATTCCACAGGTAGATTTCAACCCAGCTGTTCTTTCTTGGGCGATCAAGAAGAGTGGGTTAGAAAAATGCTCACTTGCCGTCCTTCAGCTTTTTCCTTCCCTGCCCTCCTGTACTTCACATCCCCAAGGTTTGTGGATTCTTTGTGGCATCCCACATTTTGGAAAGATCATTTTCCTGGTGAGCAGGAGGCACAAAGCTGGAGCAGGAGTGATGAAGGTGCCTACTCGCATCCATAGGTATTTGTCCCTGCAAGTGTGAACCGCAATCCTTCACTATCGATGATGCCAACAAGGCTCCCTTTTATCCACTCTGGAGGAAACAGCCTCAAGTTGCTCCAGAGAAGGTTCAGGCTGGGTATTAGGGAATATGTCTTCATGGAAAGGGCTGTCCAGCCCTGGCACAACTGCCCGGGGCAGTGGTGAAGCCCCTATCCCTGGAGAGATTTAAAAGCTGTGTGGATGGGGCACTTGGAGACATGCGTTAGTGGTAGCCTTGGCAATGCTAGGGTAGCAGTTGGACTTGGTGATCTCAGAGGGCTTTTCCAACGTAAAAAATTCTGTGATTCTGTGATTCTCTCCAAAGTTCCTTTGACACCCCTATTTTCTTCTCCCATTGCCGCTTTCTCTGCTTCTTTTCCCCATTAACGGCAACACAGAGGTGCCAACCGCCTTTCTTGTGACCTTCATGTATTTTATATTCACACATGAAATGCTTGAGGAGAGAGGGAGGCAAAGGTGTTTTGTGGTTTCTATCTCATTGATAGGATTCTCTCCAGTGCTTCTGATACACAGACTTGAGCCAATCGATTTCTGGCTATGTTTCCCCCCTGAGCCTCCCTCCTGTCTGCACTGAATTGGTTTTCATGTGCAGATTGTAATGATACCGACTCTGTGTGTGCACAAGCATCCGCGAGATTAATTTGCAGAGCTGCAATGCAGGTGGCATCGAAGTTGTTCAAAAGAAAAAAAAAAAAATCGGGTCTGTTGAATTGCTTTTCTTTCTTGCTCAGTCTTACAGGAAGAAAATACATGAGGACCACATCGTTCCCAAGATCCCGAGGAGTATGTGAGTGGAGCAAAGAGGGGAGGAAATTTGTTGCCCCATGAACCAAGTCCGGGACACTAAAATTTTAAAACTGTATCCCCCAAGCTTGTACAGGTCCATCTCTTCAGCATTTTGTTAGGGAACATTGTGGACTGCATTGCTTCTGCCTGAAGCTGAGGGCTCGGTTTAAACTTTCAGTTTAAAGCTGGGTTTAAACTGAGAGAGGGCAGGGTTAGATTGAATACTGGGAAGAAATTCTTCCCTGTGAGACCCTGGCACGGGTTGCCCAGAAAAGCTGCGGCTGCCCCATCCCTGAAAGTGCCCAAGGCCAGGCTGGATGGGGCTTGGAGAAACCTGGTCTAGTCGAAGGTGTCTCTGCCCATGGCAGGGGGTGTAATGAGATGATCTTTAAGGTCCGTTCCAACCCAAACCATTCCTTGATTTTATGATGACTCTAGGCCTTGACAGTGTTGACAGATCTCCACATTGTTTCTGAAAGCTGAGGATGAGTGTCTTAGGTTGCAATGTAAGATGTAACCAAAAGTATGTATTCTATCACCATCTGTTAAATCCAGGTGGGGCAGTGTTCTTTGTCTCTTCCATGACACATCGCTGGTAACTCCCTCCAGAGAGAGATAATGGGCCATCCACCCTCACTTCGTGACTCTATTTGCCCTGACATTCATGATGCAGCAGGAGCAAAATGCTCTTCTGAACCCTGACTCTCCAGGGCTACTCCAATGCCTTTATGGGCTCAGAGGGTTTGGACATTCCCGTACAGTGCTGGAGGCAAGAAGCTGCCTGCAGCCTTCATTTTTTGACAGATTGGCCAGAAATAGAAATACTTTCCCTGTCTCAAGCTACTTCCAACCCTCATTCCCATCCCCAACGCATCCTCACAGCTGCAGCAGGATGGTCTATGAGGCAGGAAAATTGTCCCATTGGATAATTGCTGGCAGCAGGATTCAGGCTGAAGGGTTAAAGGGGGAAAAATGAAATTGCAAAGGTTCTCCCAGCCCATTACCATGGGAGATGAGACACAAGGGATGAATCTGGTATGGACTGGAAATCAACAGCAAGACCCTATTGACTGAAAGAGGTTTAATTCTCCCTTCCTAAAGGAGTTGAGCAACTGCACAGAGTGCTCCGTTTAGCTGGATACAAAACTAGCAGGAAGAAAACAGATTGGAAGTTGGCTGCCACAGTGAATTTGCCTTATGTTGCACTTACCACACTGTTGACGCTATATAAATGATAACATTTCATGATTTCCTTGTGAACAAGCCTGGGGGTGACCTCCAGCTGCAGACTCATGAAGCCGCAGTAATCACCCAGACATCTGGATATTGATCTCTAGGAGAAAACAGAATCTGTGGACCTGACCCAAGGAAAAGTAAAGGGAGAGTTTATTTTTTCGGAGGCATGATTTCTTGGGGAAGAAAGGCAGGGATCTTTCATCATGATGGTCATGGAAAAAGCAGCTGTGAGGAGGCACCTCAGAAATGGGTCTGGGGAGGTGGTTGGGCACCTCTGGTACGTAAAGGTCAAAGAAAGGAATTGAAGGTGATGTTGCTGCATGTGGACAAAGAAAGCCCCATGTGTAAGGAACGAATACACGGAGACAATGCAATAAAGGCTGTGAAAATTCAGCTAAGTGGTGAGTAAGGGCTGATGTAGAATCACAGAATGATTTGGGTTGGAAAGGACCTTAAAAGACCATCTTCTTCCACCCCCTGCCAGGGACAGGGACATCTTCCACTAGACCAGGTTGCTCCAAGCCCCATCCAGCCTGGCCTGGAACACTGTCAGGGATCCAGGGACAGCCACAGCTTTTCCGGGCAACCTGTGCCAGGGCCTCACCATCCTCACAGGGAAGAATTTCTCCCTAACATCGCATCTCAACCTACAGTTGTAAAGCCATTCCCCCTTGTCCTGTCAACTCCCTTCCTTGTCCAAAGTCCCTCTCCAGTTCTCCTGGAGCCCCTTTAGGCACTGAAAGGTGCTTTAAGGTCTCCCCGGAGCCTTTTCTTCTCCAGGTCGAACATCTCCAACTCTCTCAGCCTCTACAGGCACGGCAACAGAAGACTTGGGTGCACCTTTCTGCCTCTCGTCTTGGAGCCCCTGGGAGGTCCCAGCAAAAGGCTCACCAGTACAGTCTGCTGGGACCAGTCCTCTCTCCCCAGTGCTTCAGCACCCTCCAGGAAGCCAAAGGTAAATGTGGCAGACTTCCACCAATGAATGAATCAGGGACTCAACCAAAACTGAGGGGTCTGAAGAAAAACTCATCCCACCAACTGAATATCCCAGACATTTACTTGGAAGTTCAGAGACTTCTCATTTGTTTTATATTTCCTGTCACTCCCATCAATGTGGTTGGAAGTCAAACTACATTGGGTAGTTTCTAGCCCTTGTTTTCCTTAAGAGCCACCAGACTGTCCTAAGACACACCCCATGATTTCCCAGGAGGGGGAAGAGGAGCCATGGGTTCAGCCCTGTACCTCCTGCCCATGCCCTACTCACCCAAATCCACCTTGTAACCAAATCTGCCTGGGATGATGACCAGGGTTGGCATCTGCTGGACCACAAGCCACCGTCTCCACTAGGCAGACCTGTTTCCTGAGGTGTCTGGTTTGATTCATGCTGACAGGGCAGATATCCGCTCTGCACTCCCCATGGACGTGGGGAAGCTGGGCTTCCAGAGGATTATTTATAGGCCACAGCATTATTTATGTTCCCATGTTCTTGCTGTCACGCCCTGAGCTGCATTTCAAAATCACAATTTAGTAGCAGTAGATCTGTGATTTCATTTAATTCCATGAAATGAAATGGAATGAAACTTTCTGGAATGAAGTGAAATGAAAAGAAAATAAATTCTATGGAATGAAATGAAATTTTAAAATTTCATTTCATGAAGTGAAATTAAATTCTATGGAATTTTATGGAGTAAAATAAGATTCTAAAAAATGAAATGAAATGAAATTTCATGGAATGAAATGAAATTAAATGAAACAAAATGAAATGAAATGAAATGCTGCAACTGGCAGATTTTTTTGTTCATTTCCTTCAAAATACTGAGAGTTCTCAGTAGCTGATTTGCTGATATTAACATCTGCAATGCTACTTCTCTGAAAAATTTAATTAATCTTATTCCGCATAGAATTACATGTCTCTCAAATTATTTATGACCTGATGAACTGTTTTCTGAACCAGCACTCACTCTCAAGGGTCAAGATTCACAGCTTGCATGAGCTGGCAACTCCAGTGGACACGCAGACTCCTTGTAGTTGTGCACTTGCGGCTGTAGAGAGTGTTCGGTAACTCAAAGGCTTGTAAATCTCTGTGGCATTTGCTCATATAACTAAATGCATCAATGGATAATACATTGTGACATCAGCTGTGGTATTGCTCGTTTAAAACAATTAAGTATTTCACTATCAAATAAGGCTTTCCTTTCTCTTCTGTCTCTATTTTCCAGAGTTTTCAATAAGTATTCATATTTATTTCTGTGAACTCAAACTTACTCTAAAATACACAGGAAAAAAAAGCAGTGCATTATCAAAGCACCTAAGCACTTTTGAGAGGCAAATCGGGGGCTTATTTCAAAAACTCTTCAAAGGAAAATGTTAATTGAATTAGTTGGAAGCCTCAAAATTAGTTAAACTTGTTCCTATAACTAATGACATAACTAATGATGCCGCCCCGCTCCCCGCGCGCTCTCAGCGCGTGCTGATCGGCCGGGAGGGGCGCGGGGCGGCAGCACCCGCGGGCGGTACGGGGCCTCGCAGAGGATGCCACCGTCCGGCCACAGCCGCAGGTGAGTGCGGGTCTGGCGGGAGGGCTCCGGGAGCTGCGGGGGCGACTCGGGGCCCGGCTCCCGGGCGTGGCCGGGCTCGCCGTGGAGCGCTCGGCGCCCGAGGCGTGCGGGGACCGGTCGGTATCTCCCCCTTCCTCGGGGAACGATCAGCCCGGCGGCTCCGCCTGAGGGAGGGGACACAGACCTCGAGACCCCCGAGCAGGGCTGGGGTCCTTCAGGAGCGGGTGGCCGTGGAGCATCGAGGGGCACTGGGGCGGGCACGGCGGTGGCGGTCGCGTCTGCGTCGGCACGAGAAGGGCCGCCGAGCCGGGGCTCAGCCGGACCAGGGATCGGCTCCCCCGGCCAGCCTTTCCCGCGAGCAGCTCTGTGTTTTGGGGTGTTTGCTGCTGATGCGCCGCCCAGAGAGACAAAGTTTGGCACAATCGCCTGTCTGGAGATGTGAGGTGAGCTGACAGTGGGGCTGGCTCGGGTGGGCAAAGGCAGTCTTTTGCTGGTCCTGGCCCGCTTTTCAGCCAAAAATGGGAAGGAGATCCTGTGCGGTGCTTACAGAGCATGATTTGGGGGCTGGATCATTCCCAGAGATGTGGCTGGTTGAACAAGCTGCATCACAGCAACGTTCAAAGGCTCACAAATGGTGGAATTTGGATCTTTAAAATGACAGCGCACACTGCTCGGTGGAAACACATTGGGAAGAGGGGAGTCCCCGCGGGTGTTCTGTCCTACACTCAGAGGGCGGGGGGGATCGCTTACAGATGTGCTCCCAGAGAGCAGCCACCTGTCCCCAGCTGCGACGGTGGGAGCTGGCATCTGCGGCAGGGGTAGTTCCAGGGGCAGGTTGTGGCTCCCCAGAGGTAAGTGCTCACCTCTCCGCGGGCTGGAATACCTGCATCATCCTTTCAAAGCTGTATCCCAGAAATGTGTGTTTTCCAGTGCTTCAGGCTCCCGGGATTAATGGGTACAGGACAGGGAACAGAGGAATGCAAAAGGGATGGCACATGAAAAGGGAAAGTGTCTGTTCCGCTGAGGCTGTTGTTACATGGGACCTGGTCCTTTATGTGGGAAGTTTTACTGTGGATGTTGTTACAAGGTAAATGGTTCTTTATGTGGGATGTTTCACTTTCTTTCCAGAAAGTGTTTGAGGGCAGAGCTGATGCACTCCCCAAAAGTCTTTTGGCAAGGGCAGTTCTGGCAGTGCTTATGCAAGTTTTGGCTTTAGGTGTTTGTTCTGAACTCTGCTTTGTCACGCTTGTTGCAGCGTGTGCTTGCCACGAAAACTGACTGTGCCCTGAGAATTGGGTGCTTCGCAGTAACGCTTTATTGTACCTCATGTCCAGCTCCCCTTTCTTTTTTTATTCTTGCCCCTTCGCCTCTCTGTTTCACTGGTCTGTACATCGTAAAGCATTTAGCTACATGCTTTTCTTGCCTCTTGTGGAAAATAAATTGACAACTACCATAAATAGTGATTTTTTTTTTTTTGGTGCCTTGCTACAAGTTACAAAATGTTTTTACAGCACTTATTTTATCAAGGTGATTGGTGAATACTAGAGCTGCTGAGCAGCCCCATTGTCCTGTGGTGCTTTTCCCTTTTTGTGCCATAGTGAGATGATCATGAAATAATTTAACAACATGTATCAAACGCCTGCGGTAGCATTTGTGGGCTGGGAACGCGTATGCGGCGTAGTTCAGCAACTGCCATACCTCATGTACAATCCTGTTTCGAGCTTCTAGTTCAGGAATAACCTCTTTTTTTTTTTTTT
>VZTA01027423.1:1058-60303 GCA_013398855.1 Mohoua ochrocephala
GAAATTGAAAGGTCTCATGATTGGAGCAGAAAAGATGGCTAGCAACTGGCAACTTGCCACAGAAACTGCAGGGATGTCTCTGAAAGATACAGAGCTATCTAAACACCAGTTATTACCCCAGCCCAAAGACTAGGCACAAATCAGGACACCAGAAATATAAGATTTATATTATATATAGAAATATAATATTTCTGTTTTCTAATCCAGAAAAATTGTCCTTAGTTTTGTGGGATGGGAAAATGTATAGATATATGACTATATATTAAATTAAAAAATATATTTTGGGGAATGCAACAGATTATGACACAACACGCACCACATCCCTGGCAGTACTCAAGCAACTAGCATGATAATACCTGAAAATTATTTTTTGTAAGAGAACATTCACTGCGAATTATCTCAGAAATATTCACAAGTACTAGAACTTCTACGCTCCGCATTTTAAAGAGTATCACAGTAACAATTTTTCTGCTTCTAAAAAATACTCCACTTCTGTTATCTTGTTTTAGATTGCAGTAATCACACCAATACATCATTTGCTTATAGCTCCATGATACAAGAGAACAGGAGTAGCACTCTGAAGAAAATGCAGGCATTACTAATTGGTATTAGTCCAAATGACTCTTGTTAGCCCTAGCTTTTGCTTTGGTTTTTAAACATACTAGTTCCTCATTTAATCTAAGGACTATTCCAAATTTAGGGAATATGCTAGACAAAACAGAGACACACACACATTTTTTTTGAGTTATGTCCCAGAAAAGGCTTCTTAAGACAGTCCAGCACTTAGAAATACCTCTGCTGTAAAGCAAGTTATCCAAAAGCCCTCAAAATTACAAACAAAATCAGTAATTCTACTTCAGGGAATATTACCTCACCAAACTGCCTTTTCCATTGTATATAATAATATTCAAAACAAAAGAAGTTACAAATTGCTAGTCTCAACATCTCATTTCCTTCCAAGTTCAGAAAAATACAGTCAAGACACTTTATAATCAGAAAAATGCAAAATTTATGGACAATGTATTATTTGTTTCAACAGAATAGTCAGTACTCAAGGGAGACCTGTTTCCATAAAAAACCAGCGTCACAGGGCACAGCCAACTCCCATCTGAATAGCTGAATTTTCCCAGGAGTCATCCAAGGAAATGAATTGCATTAAAGGAGAGGAGGAAGAAAAAAGTCAAACTCTTCTCACAAACTTCAGACTTGCCAAACTAATTCAGCAGTCCCATGTCTAGGGAATTCACAGCAGACACATTTGCAAGACCCAAGAAAGTCAGTAATGCAGAAAAAATACCAAATACATAAATACACACTTGGCTGACACAGCTTAATTTGCCTGATGACAAACTGGCAGACACCGCTGGACTCTCCTCAGACAACAGCTTGTGCCTCAGGAGCGTGTTTGAGGAGCAACACCAAGGAGGGAAGGGGAGCAAGTCTGCTGCAAAGAGTTCAGTCCTTGAAGCAGGTTCATATGTTTACAGGTAACAATAAACACTCAGATAGCAAAGTCAGTGAACCTGGCTGAGAGAACCCGAATTAAGTCTTCCGGAGAAACATTTACATTACGTTGGACTCTAATCACAAAACCACTTCCTACTTTCATTTATACAACTCATGTCTATTCAGTTGTCCCATTCAGTTGATGGGATGAATGCCTCAGGAAAGAATGAAACCTTAAGAAGAAAACATGAAGCCTACAGCAGAAAACAAACCAACCAAAATTCACCTAATCTGATATAAAAACATTTGCTCTTTACGTAAAAATATAAAGCCATACAAAGTGTTTTGCAGGTACACACTATCTGTCCTGCTAATAGGTTTTAATAACCAGGACAAGCATTCTTTCCCTTTAACTGGGTTGAAAATAAGGAGAAACACATTCAGCTGTGAATTTTACAACCATCTTTGCCTTGACCTACTATGTCCAGATCTGCCTCAATGGTAGATTCAGTGATACGACATCTTTATATCGGCTTTGAACAAACTGAAGCTTCTCAACAGACTTGCTGGAAATAGAATTGCTGAATCAATTCTTTGTCTAATAACTATTTTATCAGACTAATTTATTTCCTTCAAATTGCAAAGCGAAATATATGCATGCACTTATAAGATAATCTTTGTTAATTACATTAAAAAAATTACTTTATCTGCTGTATTCGGTAACAACTATATTTCATTTCAGGCATTTTCTCACAGGAATTTTCTAATGAACTGTCAGTCAGCAAAAGCTAAACAAGGCTAACATCGAGCTGTCAATTCTCCTACCCTGTCCTCACACCTCCTCTTCATAACCACCATCCTGCTACAGATACTTGGAAACTGCAAGAAACTACTACAGAGACCGGACTTGAGTTTAATCAGCTCTTCAGGCCATCACAGCCACTGAACACACAAATCTTGTAGATTCTTCTGAACTTTAAACACATTTCATACTCCTCTACACCACAGTGTTCCAGCTGTTGTCTATCACCTCAGTGCCTAATCCCTTCGCCTCAGCATGGGCAAATAAGAGGAGATGTACAAGATACAGGCTGACATTTTAGACAGGAGCCCTCACATTTTTCAGGACTATTTGCTTCAATTCCCTGTTTAGGCTTTACTATGTCATTGCAGGCATTGCTTTCCAGCTGGGAAGAACCAGGAGGAAAAGTAGGTGAAGGAAGGAAGAGGGTCCACTTTAAACCAAATCCTTTAAGTTAGGTTAGCTGCACTCAGAAAAAGTTTATGGCACTGACAGTCTCTTAGTAATTATTTACAAATATCCAACAAATTGTGAACAGGCTGTAGTATGTAAATGAGATTTTGATTTCAGCTACATCAAGTTGCAGGTAGGCACATCTCAGGACAGCTACGTACAATATCTTGTTGAATTTATCACCTGTAATTTTTTTTTGCTTTAAACAATGAAGGGAGCATAAGGATTACCTCACAACACAAAATTCCCGTGCTAGTAATACTCTATAGGGAGTACAAACAGGACAAATTTAAAAAAAAAGCCAGGATAACCACCGGGAAAAGCTTAAAAAAACCTTAAAACCTTATCACATATAAAAAATGCTTCTTTCTTGCTTTCAGTTATCTTCCTGCTGTGATCTATTTTCTCTTTTCCAAGGCAGACATGGTACATACTTTCTAAAAAAATCCCCACTCTTTCTTAAAAAAGGCAAAAGCTCTACTTAAAGAACAGTGCCAGAAGGTAGTTAAAGGTCCAGTTACAAACTTGTGTTTCAGAGATTGTGTAAGAAACTGCATACTGACAACAATACTGGAATTGAGTACTGCTCACATACAGAGCATACTCATATACTTGCTGTCATTACTCAGGAAACATAAAATTGTCAGAAAGACACATTTTCACACATCCATGTACACACAAGTCTACATGTGCTAAAATGCTGAGCTTACTACTTACTTTATCTGTTTTCCTGCGAAGAGAAACTTATTTTAGCATATTCTAACGACAAGCATGAATCTTGCTATTCAGCTATAAGAAACTGTTTGTCAGGGAAGACTGCTTAATCAACAGGATGGCAGAAAGAGTACTTGAGCTGCAGTCTGAGGTCTCGTTGTCACCCAGAAGTTTCTCTGACAACACCCTACATTCTTTACTTTCAAAGTACTTATTCTTCTCACCCCATTAATTTTCAAATAGGCCTGAGAATTGCTAATCCATATGCATTTACTGCTCTTAATAAGGAGAAATAGGCGTTAAGAACTTAATTTCTTTTTAAAATATTAGGAATTAAAGCTGCTTAGCCATTCTCAATTCGGAAGTCAAGTTTCAGAAAGATTAAAGCAATCCAGAACACGAGGCTGGTACAATCACAGCTCCTATCTCTTTTCCCATTAGCCTGTAATCTCTTACAGGCATTTCATCAAGGCTATTAAATGAAGATATACACATTTGTTTTTGAGGAAATAGCCAAGTATCTTTAGCTCTGCTGAACCTGAATTTAACAGTCCATCTGATAAACACAGAAGCTATAAAGGAACTGTCTACCCATGGAAAGGATAGCTTTATCTGAGTAGATGCAGGGTTTCTCCCCTTTGTCTTTGAAGCTGGCAAAACTTAGTGCAGCTTTTTTAATATATTAGGAACTTCAGCCTGTTCAATTAAAAGTATCAGTTTATACTTTAATTTAATTATACTGCAATCAGTATAATTAAAATCTGGGGTTCAAGTAAAATACTCTGTTCAAAATATCAAGGTCCTTCATGAAGAAACATGTTTCCTGAAAGACGTCATTCCGTATTTTTCGAACATATTTCTGAAATCAGTGTATGCACGTACATAAAAATAAGACTACAAAAACATTTTTAAAAAGCTTCTAAGATAATGGTTTAAGCCCTCCAGTCCCCCTCCCCACAATTTTTTATGACAATTACTAGCAAAGGGTCATACAAAAAGGCTTCAGTGATTTTTGACGTTCAATTGCGACTGTTTATAAAGGAGGAACAGCCAAAATTCCAGATTTTAAGAACTCTTTTCTACAGTTTTTCAACACTTGAGAGCCAGTGTTCTCTACACAACCTCTCTAGCAAACTGATTCTTACACTTCAGATTGAGTTCTCTGTAGCCATCATATTCTGCTTCTCATATTTCCTAGTCAAGACACTGGTGTCTACCTTCGCTGTGCTCCCTCTCCTTCCTATTTAAGTTTGCTCCATTTTGTTTTGCAAGCTGTACTCTTCCACCCCCTCCACCATCCTGGCTCCCCCACAAAGCTCCCTGCTGCACAACTCACACCTTGGGAAGTGCAAACAGCAACTCCCAGCCAACTGTCAATCATAAACATCTTCCAAATGTCTGCACACAACTTTGTAGGTAGTCTACAAAAAACGTAAGTGAGCTCTGTTTGCCAAACCAGCTCATTATTAAGGAAACCTCTGTTAATGGAATAACATAATTGAGTGAATAAACTGAGTCAGCAGGGCTGAAAATCAAGATATTCCCCAGCATGCAGCAGAGCAGACATGCTGCAAACTCTCAGTTATTGCCCCTGACATGATAAAAAAGGTAAAAGCTGCTCACCACTGCATGGAACCCTTTCAAAACACAAAGCTGAAACATAATCCAGTCATGCCTGAAAATACTCACAGGATACCTTAATGTGCAATAAAACTTAAAGCAGAAGCAAGAATGATCTTGCCAGCCCTGAATGCTTTCCATCAGTGCCTCTTTTTTCCCCTCTTGACAGATGCTCTGTCCTTGACAAGAAACTGCATTCCTTCGATTTGAGAAAAATTATTACAGAATCTTTAGGAAACAGTCAGAGATTCCCCTGCCCTCTTTAAAACCAAAACCAACCAGAATTTAATATCACATCTCAATGCAAACTGCAACTGTTAGAGGAATTCTCTTCATAATGTGATCACATATGGTCAGAGACTTTGGATTTAGACCATCTACCTTTTTTCATCTGTAGTTGCTGTTTATTCACATTCCTGTTTTCTGAACTGGCATTAACAATGGCAGCTCTAGGACATTTTCAGTTATTTACCACTGTGAAGCCTGTCAAAACATACTGTTCAGGCTCTCCCTTAACTGGTGACTATTAAAATGAGAGCTGAATTTGAGTAACTGACAAGAAGTTTGAGAATATGGCCAGCCAGTTACCCTGTAAGCTGTATGTGCTTTTCACATAAATCTCCTTGGATTTCTGCACCATTCCACCCATTTTAGATGCCTGGGCCCAAGCTTTGTTGAGCTATATGAAATTTATCATCAACATTTATTCCCATCAGCCTAAAATGTATTCATTCACATTTGCAGGATGGGCTCCATGGCTAAATTTTGGTGCAGGCTCAACTTTGCAACCAGTATGAATTCTTTCTTCTAGTTATGCTGTCATACACATTTGATAATCAGATTTCCCACTCCTAATAATGTCAGATGAGAAAATATATAGATATATATATAGCTGTAACACTTTTACTAATAGATTACGATGGTGTTGACACAATGACACAGGCCACCAGACAATTTGTAGGAGGCTATGAACTGCAAGAAGACAGCCACAGCATCAGGCAAGAGAGCTGCATCCAGAAAGTCTTTTCTATCCTCCAACTGCACTTCCTAATAAAGTTAGATTATAATGACACTGCATCCTGACTCAACTGAGAAAACACACGGCACCTAGCCTGGCCTGAGGTGCACTAAGAAAGGAATGCGAGGAATCCTAAATTCAAGACTAGCCTAAGGCAGGCTCCTATAGAGAAGTATGTTGAGAAAAAGAATAAGGTAGGACAGAAGACTGAGGAGTAGAGGGAAAAGACACCTTAGGCTGACATAATACACCCCCTCCCTACGTCATGGAAACTCTCTCAATAACACAGTTACACAGCACTGTGCTCTGAGACCTAACTTTCACAGCAGCAGTACATGGCACACACAGGAGGTAGCTACAGCTGTGCCCCGAGCATGTTTGTGTGTGAGACAAATCACTAAAGTAAATCACTCAAGTAAACTGAGTTTACTTCTCCTCCAAAACTTCAAAAATGTCTCCCGAACTCCATTACTTCTAATGCTACAAGCACACACAAAAAATGTAACACCAAGTGTATAATTCCTCTCTGCAGTATCTAATTGTGCTTATCAGAAGCTGAATGAAGCATTAAGCTATTTAAATCTGTGCTGGTCCTAAAGTGTATTTTAACATACTCAGTGGGTTATTTTGACTGTTACTCCTCTTCTAAAGTAAATTCACATAAATACTGCACTGCTCTTCCATTTCCCCTTTTTTAGATGCAGAACACTATTTTTTAAAATAAAATATGGATTATTTAACAAGTACTGAAGGCATGAAATAAAATTGTCGCTCAGGAAACTATAGTTTGGCTTTGGTTGCCAAAAAGACTTATTTCCACTATAGACCTCCCTCTCAAAGATAAAATGAGTCAGTCATAAAATGCATGAAAACGAACAAAATAACAATTGTATCTACAGTCAACCAGCCAGACCACAAATCAGGACCACTACAGTCTAAAAAATTACTAAAACATGGAGGTGTGTAATTATTTACTAATATTTTCCATGCGTTGGATGTGCCACATTTTTCATTTTAATATTCTGATAATTCATTTTAATATTCTGATAATTTTCTTTGGCAAGGACTGACATCAGACCATGCCACCAGGCATTTCAGACAATGTCTTCTCACAGGACACACTCCACAGGGGCTAAGACTGGACATAGAAAGGAAAAACGGAGTTACCTTAAACCCAAACTATTTAATAGCTGCAGGAAACTTGAATGCACTATTCTGCTCTGTTTACTACTTTATTGTGGACCCAACCTTTGTCTTGTAAACAGCTCATCACATCAGTAAGTTCCACACATCAAAGAGTGGTGAAGATAGCTGCCATACTCCTTATAGTCCCACACAGTGGCTACTACTTATGATTTTTAAAGCAAATTTCTTTTCTCCAACAGTATGACAAAACTGAAAAAAAGCCAAAGAGGAAGAAAAAAGAAACTCCTAATATTTAATTGATCAAAGGCTATCAAACCTAAAACAATTTCCAAATTGGGAAAAAAAATTAAAAAGAACATTCCTACAAGATGCAGAGAGAAAGAACCAGCTAGATTTTTTTAAAAAAATAATTAATTTTACTGGTACAATTACCCTTTCCCCCTCTGCACATTTGTTAATCAGTCAAGGAATCCCAACCGTGGGAGGTCTAAAAGGTTAAATACACCGAGCTTTCAACTTCAAAGTGGGTAAAATCACAAAGGCTTGTGAGGAAGGACTAGTGGACAATCAGTGAATCCAGAACCTGAGCCTAAGGCTGCAGCAGAGAGCGCTCTGGCTGCTCCAACTGCCCCATTTACATTCAAAGCAGATAAACACATCCTAGGGAGTTCTGAAAACCAAGTCAGTGCAAAACAAGCTTACAATCCTTAAACACGATCTAGATTGTCTCACAAACTATTACAGTCTCGTATAAATAATATTTAGATCATTACAAACGTACTCCTTTAATTCTGTCTCATCTAAGCAGTACATTTGTTTCAATGAGTTTACATTCAATTAAAATAATTGCAATTTGTACTACAACTTAAAAAAATAACCGAGGGCATTCATTAGAGACTTTAACGTTTAACATCAGTTATTTCCTGAGCCTTATACTTTGTATTTTATCTACTCTGGCAATTGATTTAATGACTCATCTTCTACCAGAAAAAGTCCTAAAACTATAGAAAATACATATAGATTTTTAAGACCAGTCAGAGTAAAGAAGGTGCTCATAAGGCTTCCTTCAGATAATTTAATCTGCAGAACCAAAGTACTGGAAGCAGAGGTTTCCCTACACTCCCCACTTCCTGGTAGCTGCCTGCCTGGCTTATAAGTATCAAAAGAACTTTAAAAAGCTCACCAATAAACAGAGAAAGTTTTGAAGTTTGCAACAATTCCTAAAATATTTGCCAGAATGTGATGGGCTTATGACATGCCTAATTAAACAGGGACTTGTTTATTCACTCACAAGAGAGTGACATAAAAAGTGCATTTTAACCAACTCATCTAAAAAACGACAAATAACCCCAACTTCTCACTCAAGCTGTTGGCAGCTACAACCAGAAAAACAGAAGCATCAAAGGCAAATGTAAAATAAATAAGAAGCATTAACTGAGATCCTGATCAGTTAATGCTTTGCACAGTTTGAACTAAAGACAAATTTGAGTAACAGCTTTCTGCTGAGTGTAAGAACAACGGAAGAGGAAAACAAAACCAAGTTCCATTCAAAAACAGAAGACAAAAGAAACCTGAAATGGGCCAAGGCAGTCAGAAGACCCTTTGGGCAGAATATACGTAACAGCCATTATGAACAGCATGAACATCACACAGACATTTCTTAGCTTGTACAATGAAAGAGAAGTGTTGGTATACGCTACTGACCATGCTTCTTTTTGAAGAATAAATGGATTCACACATCAGTTATTTAATGGCTTAATATAAACCCAGCCAATATATTTTATATGGACAAATACTTCCCAGGTGCACACAGGAACTCAGAAGGAAGTGAGTGCTGCTGTATGACAAATAGGCCTGAATTCCCATCTGTAGGAAGTCTATCACACGAGCTATCCTTAATTACTGGCAAAGGAAAGTTATCATTGGGAAACTTTGCTCATACTATTTATGATAAAAACATGTTTTTCATATTTGTGTTGTTTGATCAAGCCATTAAGTCATGATGCTGTTTAGATATTTCTACTACTTCATCAAAAATGAAAAGCTGAACAGGACTGCTGGCATTTAAAAATCAGTGCAAAGATCAATAACCATCTGGTAGACTTTCCTCCAGTTGAATGCTTTCATTCCTCAACATCTCTCAGGAACTCCCACCCTTGAAAAGAGAACTGGGAGTAGAAGAACAAGGCAAAGCTGTAATTCTACCAGTCTCCGGATTTCTGTGAGTTCACCTGCTACACGTGAGCAGATATTGATAGAGAAGCTGAAACATTTTCCCCTTTTTGTTTAGAATTATGGAAGTAGCTGGAGAGAGTGTATGTCTACCATATGTATAATAATGGAGACACAGATACAGCAGACAACTGTTATATTACAGTGTTATTTGTCTCTGTGACTCCTGGACATTCAAGAAAAAGACTTGGGGAGTTTCCAGGGTATGAAAGTATGTTTCAGGAAGAGTAAGAAGACAAAAAATCATCCATGTACTGGTAAAGAAAGGTTACAGACACAAACTCAAGTAGATTGTAGCGTAAATTCAGTAGTGAAAGGTTTTTTTCTGTTGTTATTTCTGACGTTTTATCTTTCTCAAAATAAACATGCAAAACCACTTAAGATGCACATTCATTCTCTCTGAAAGTATTTCCTCGTTGAGATTTTATCTCAGTAGAAATATGCTTCCTGGCTGAAAGAGTAAAAGATTAAACAGCACACAAGTCCAGGAGGAAAAAAAGAGAGCACCCAAGACTATTTATGAAGTTGCAAATAGATGTCACTAAAATAAAAACTAAGCAATGCTAGTGATAAAAAGAGTCAAAGCAGTTTTGTTTTACTGACTGCTGATTTAGGGAGAAAAATGCACACCCAGAGGGGAAATACTTCTCCTGTTATTATTAACCAAAGCACAGTAACATGCAGATACACACAAATATTTGAGTAGCCAATAAAAAGCACTTAAGAAACAAACTGAAGTAGTGTAGAAAGAAAACACAAATACAGAAGGTAAGAGACAGCTGGTGTTTACAATTAAAAACACTAAACATTTAACGTTTCAAGAAGCCATAAATTACCTTCAGAAGCAAACCCATAACTTTCTTCACAAAGGAATTGCTTCATACCCTACCCACTTTAAAATACAGAGGTGACCCACAAATATAAAAGTGGAGATAGAAATGTAGGGCAAAGCACTTGTCCAAAGAATGACCAACTAAATAGGCAAGGAAACAGCAAAGTTATTTTTCTTCTAAACTGAAGAGCAAGGACACAATGGTGTTTTAGAAAATCCATTAAAAGGTACTGTGTGTACTAAAGATTGAACTCAGATTTCACTGCTTTCAAGTAGATAAAAAGTTTCCCCATGGCAGCAAACACCAGTAGAGGGCATGATTGAAGAAAGAGATAGATACTTCCAGGATTAAGGTTAAAAACACCCCTAAACAAACACAAACCACACCACCTCTGTGTGTAAATAGTGTATTTCACCAATAATTTCAATTTATTTTTTTATCAATATTGCTGTAGTCCCTGAGAAGTGTCATTTTATGGAGACAAACATCCAAAAGTGCAGAACTGGTCACAAGTGAAAGGTAGCTCATTATGGACTCATGTTAGATGGGACTTTCCAAATCTGAACTATGGCTCCTGACTGAATCATAATATACTTGACTTGTACCTATCTGTCTCAAAATCTGACACACGAAAATACAGCACATGAGAGCAAATGACACATTTGCAGACTAGAATTTAAGATATGAAGAGTCTTTCTTTTGTCCATGAGATTAGTTTCCTCTTTGCTCACATGTTTCTGTATAGATCCCAGAATTTATACAGCTCTCTTTCACATCATGAGCTAAAAACCAAAATACAACAGTAACCAAAAGATCCAATACACTTGTGCTTCAAAAGATGTTAAACCTTCAGCTGCACTGCAGTAAATGAAGAGGTCTTTGCTGTTAGGTAGACAGAACTAGAAATGAAAGAGAAGGCAATAGAAGTTCCAGTATTTATTTCTCTCCTCTTTAACATACCAAAAACATTTGCTTAGTTTCTTGGAAATTGTGGGGTGGGTGAGCCTAATTACTGACATTATAAACAAACACAACTTCTGGTATGCAAATAAAATCACTATCAGGAAAAAAACATCCAAAATATTTATCAGGAAACGGAAGAATACTGAAAGAACCTTGCTTGATCTGAAATAAGGATTTTTATCTCTGCTACAAATACAAATCTTCTTGCCATTTATTAGTTCAGTAGACCAGTGCTGCTTTCCCCTGTCTCCCTCTTTGCTACAACCAAGTGCTTTGACTCTTGCTCGTACCCATAAAGGCACAAGCAAATGCCTGGGAATCAGAAGACTTGGTTTTTTACTCTTTTGTCATAACATTCAGAAAAGCTAGCACATACACAAAATCATTTTCACTGTTAGCACTGCCAGGCATCTGACCAGACTGCCAAGAGAGACTGAATACTTTCCTTGGAAGTTTTCTTGACCTGACGGATCAAAGTTCTGGGCACCCCCATCTGAATTCAGTGTCGGATATGTTTTCTGCAGGAATTTGTACCAAATGACCTTAGGAGGACCTATCTGAATTACTCTATGACAGTGCAGCCCTTGGCTCCTTCAGAAAGCCTCTCTACACATCTCTACAGCAGCACAGCAGCAGCTGTGCTGGCTACAATTCTTGGATGACAACAACCAGTATCCTCTTGTAATTTCATTTTTCTTCCCCATTGCCTTTCTACATCCACCTATTGTTTCTTAAATCCTGTAAAATCTTTGAAGTTTCCTTTTGTTCTTCATTTGCATGTGTGCACTTGCAGTCCTGGATTTGTAGCTAAGGCTTCCAAAAATTACAATAGAAATAAAATAAAAACTAAAACAAAACCCAAGAAAATGACTGAATATCAAGCTCCAGTTTAAGGACTAAAAACAAAAGAGTCACTTGAGTGACAAAAACACTTCTTAGTTTCCTAGCAGTTAGGAAAAACAAATGGGAAGACTAAAACCTAACGCAATTCACCAAATAGATATAGCAGGTCTATATATACTTCCCTTATTATTGGAATGTGCTCATGAATGAAATGATTGTAGGAGAAGGGAGAAGGAAAAAAAACCCAACAAAATAAAATTTAATTTTTAAGAGACTAACTAGATTTATACTGCTGAGAGGAAGGAGAGGAATCATTTTAAATCACCAGTCTTCAGACAGTACATCAGACAAGAGAAACAACCATTAGATTCTGCTAGAGAGAGAGAAGAAAAATCTTTTTTCTAAACTGAGTATCTATTTCATGCAGATATTCTCTTAGTTACTAGTTACTCTTTGCCAAGATAAACACAGGCATAACTCACTTACTAAACTCTCAGAATAACTTGTGGCATATCCTTTACCTCTCGGCCGAGATGGAAAAAGCAGCCAGAGCTGCCTGCATCACTTTCCAGTCCCCTGTTTCTCACTGGCAAACTGTACTTTTCTCCTATGATAAAGCCTGTTTGTAGTTCTGCAGGTGACCCGCGGACATCAGTTTGTCGTGGTAACAAGACCGAAGGAGCAGGAGTTGGGAGAGACAGGAGAAACACGCAATCTGAACAATTCCCCCCCTCCAATTCCCAGGTTACTCACCAGGTCACTTCGAGGAGCTTCTTGGTAGTCTGCTGAGAAGCAGGACACGGAGCTCCTCGCGCCGTTGCTCTCGGGGGCCGGCCGCGGGGGCTGCGCGTATTGCCTGTAGGTGGCGCTCTTCGGGGTCCAGCGGAACAGGTTGATGGACTCGCGAACGCAACGCTCAATATCAATCTCTGGAAGGGATTTAAAGAAAAAACGAGGAATGCAAGCGCAAAATATCAGTAAAGCCAAGCAACCCAGCTATGACATTGTTAAATATACATATACCCATCTACACCTTTGTCTGTCTCTCTGTCCCTTGCTCGAAGGAAATGTAGATTTCAAAAACATTTTCCCATTCAAAAAGAAAAGCACTCAGAATTTTTTTATTAAAAACTAGTAGAGACATTTTAAGAGTTAATTTTATCCCCAATTATGAAGGGAAATCTGTTTAAGGGAAATGTATCAGAACTTTAACCAATGCAAAGTCAGGACAATAATCAAAGCCTAGTCATTGTAAAGCATCTTAAAGTCTTTACAAGTCAGACTATTGACTGTTCAATGTAAGTTCATGCAGTTCCTCAAAAGTAGATTTCACACAGTGTACAGACATCAGGATTTTTTGGATCATCTGAGTGTCTTATTTGTCAGTTAAATCCTACTAAGAGCCAGAACCGAAAGCCGTCAGCTACTGAATTTTGCATGGCCTGCCATTTTGACAAAGCTACATGTTATCTGTTTGCTGGAAAACAGGAGTTTTCAACATTAATTTGTGCTTGATGGCAAACGTAATGGATTGTTTTAGAGATTTTAGAGAATTTTTTAAACAGACAAACAATATAGTCCAAAACCCAACCAGTCATTCCCAGTGAAACATCCTGGCTGAAAGAGAGAAGTGCCATTGTGATAACATATTACTCAACTTGAAAGGAAAGCTGACACCTATCAAATGGGAAACATCCTAAAATAAGATGTGGTCAACTAAAAAGTAGGAAAGTACAATGAAATACATATGTAAAAGAAAAAAAAAATATTGAAAGTATATTTTTTGCAACACTGAGCATCCTGCATCTATCTTCTAACAAGATATAACATAAAAGCCGTTTACTCTTTTATCACTGTAAGAGGACTGGTTAGTTTTGCACCTCCTGTATCTGGTGTCATGAAGAGCAAAACAATCCTAACTTGCATTTTATGACAAAACTTGTAGTTCTGTAGTGTAGTGTAGCGTAGTGCGACAGACAAACTGCAGGGATATCAGCGCTTCTTGTGTCTGTCCCAAAATCTTGTATGATTCATTACTACAGTCAGGGTTTAGATTAAAGCATCAGCTTCTATGAAGAAAACAGAGGCATTGTAGCCAGGCTTTATTTGTATATCTCAAACAGATTTGATGCACTGCCATCAATCACTCATTGCCATCAGCAGATTTGATGCCTTGCCATCAATCTGGGAGCTACTTCAGAAACCTCAGTCATTAGCACAGTGGTGAGCAGAAGAAGCTGAAATTGAAGCTTGGGGCAGAATAATCTATTTGGATGAGATTATTGACTTTGCTTAAAATCTGAAAGACGTGATCTATTACTCTCCCATTCAAAAAGGTGTCCATATTCAGGCAGGATGCAATCTGCAGCAGATGCTTTAATTCCATTGATGACAACATGCTTCTGTGCTATCTTGCTTCTAAAAGTCTGAAAAGTCTGAGAGTAAAGCTGTGGCTTACCCAATTTTAATTCTAGCTCCAAAAACCTTTTTGTGGATGTGTGAAAGTAAACCACAATTTTTCTTGACAATATCAGGTTCCCTAGGTACTTGGGTGTAGCGGGTTGAGGGATCACATTGGGATAACAGGTGCCAAAGATAAATGGACTATGTGATGTCTCAACAGTAGCTAACAATTTTTCATTTTGACTATTCTGTAATAGAAGGCTGTTATTTAGCATCATTCCCAAGGAAAATCCACACAACTGGAGAATTTTACACAATTTCTAAACTCAGGTAAAGAGAGGAGATGCCTTTCATTGGTTATTATTCCTAAAGCTCAGAAAACACCCTAAAGCACCGTCATTACAGTTGCACTTTTTTCTACATCTTATAAATAAAACGAGTTGAAGTTTTCAGTTCAAGACTGTACTACATTTATAGTGGGGCTGTGGTTTCTTTTTTTGTTTTGTTTTTCTTTTTCTTTTGTAAAGAGACTGCTGTAATTGAGTTAAAAGTCCCATTTCCTGAGATTCTTAGCTAAGGAAACATTAGTAGTACTTCTGCAATAAAGGATATGAATGCAGAATTTAGCCGGTAAAAAACATATATATCTGACACCAATAATTAATAGCATGAGAAGTATTTGGCTGTGAGAGGGCATAATAGCCTACATATACCTGAAATTGAAAACAGAGAACGGGGGATGGAATAGGAACATTGTTTGCAATAAAGCTATGAAAAAGCTAGAAGCAGAAATTGAGACTGACAGTGTTAAACACTGAAACAGGTCAAATATTTTTCTTAGAAACAAGCTCTGTAATTCCAAAAGGAATCCATTACAGAGAAGTGGAAAATAGGCTTGGGCACTGCAACAGGCTTCCCAGGGAAGTGGTCAGAACTTGACAGGGTTCAAGAAGCTTTTGGACAACACTCTCAGTCACATGGTGTGACTCTTGGGGTATCCTGTGCAGGGCCAGGAGCTGGACTCAATGATCCTTGGTCCCTTCCAACTCAGCTTATTCTCTGTGTGTGTGTAAAAACAATAACCAGTTCTCACACATCAGGATGTTAGTAAAAAATGCAGGAGTCTGTTGTTCTGTGATTTTGGAATGCTTTGTTTCTCATTTCTACTAAGCAGCATTTCAAGAGGACAGCGGGCATGGCTGAAAATGAAACTCCACAGAACAAGAGAAAATTTTTAATGGTTTGTGAGGGAAGCCATCTAAAGTCTAAAACAAATTTACAGTCTGTCGATTAATTGACCTGCTTCTCAATAATGCAAAATAAAAACTACCACAAGGTGACTGGTTTCCACAAGTAACAACAAAAAAACCCCACAGCCACAAAATGCCCCCCAAACCATGGGCAAACCATAGGCACATGCATGCATATAATACGGGAACAGTCAACATCTGGCACCCACAAGGGAGACAAGACTATGGGTGGTGAAAGAATTTACTCAAAGAATTTACTCACGTTCTTTTTTAAAAAACAATTACTTTCAGGATATTGGAGTTTAAGACTATGTTAAACTGGTATAAATATTTACAGAATATTTATTAGTCACATTGCATGAACAGGCTTCACACTTGGGTAACTTTCAAGCCCGTCTTCATCATTTGTTTGCAATTTCGGTTTAAGAAAAATCATTTCCCGTCAGTGACTAAAATGCAATGCAACCTTGTGCAGCCTTGCTGGATAAGATCTTTTCTCCTCTTTTTGGCTAATAAGCAAGGGTCTGCTGCGCTACTTCAATCCCGATTTCTTCCCATGCCCTTTCAAATATATGAAAAATTACTCAGTCTCTGGTGAAATGTCCATCTTTTGTTATCTCCCCAAGACTGTGCATTCACACAACATTAATCCTGCCTGTACTCTTCCTGCTCCCAAGTCACTGTATTACAAGCCAGAAAACATTAGAGCTTCCACGTTATTAGAAACATACCACTGATATGTCAGAAGCACATCAAGCCAGAGCCTAGATTCTTGAACGGGACTAGGAACAAACAAACAGAGACTACTTCAGCAGAATGCCAGAGTACTTGACACGAGCAAACAACTTAGAAGAACATTCTTCCGAGAGCAGGCTCTGCACAGATCTCCAGGTGTGAGCAAGAAGTGAATTGTAACATTTAGAAAGGATGAAGAAGGCATGCTCACTCATGGAGATGTACATATAACATCTCCGTGCTCTCCAAAATCCCAACACTGGGGTATTTTGTAGTTTAAAAATGATGTGCCTTCTGTTTTTATTAAGACAAATTATTTCAATGGAAAATCTGTAATGAAAACATGCTGATGTAACATGGTGTCATTAAATGTGAAGTATGAAAAAATTAAAGGCTGACTTAAAACATAATAAAAATTTTATAAAAATAAGTTATAATTTCAAAACTTAGTACATCTTCAAATTGTTTCTGAAAAATTGGAAGAGTGCCTGTATTTCAAAAAGTCAAAGCTGGAACCCAAGTGTCTTAGGAACCCAAGTCACAAGTTTCATTTTCAAACATTATGTTTAGGAGTTCTGGTTCAAATGAGATCAAGTATTTCACAGTCAAGCAGCAATCAAGCCTTACAGGAAACAATTCTATGGCACCAGACAATTGCTCAGCATCAAAAGGCTTCACTGACATATCTAAAGATGCAAATAATACAGCAATTGAAAAAGGCAGGGGTAGGGAAGTGAAAGAATAGTTATCTAACAGTAACATCTTGGTTTTGCCATGGCCCCATCCTAACATTGAGCCTACTGAAATGTTTTGCTCCTTTTCTAAACTAAACTTACTGTTTATTCTAAGATGTTTTTCATTTTGCTTTGTTCATGCTAAACTCTAACTTCTTACCAAGCTGCTGTCTCCCTCTATCCACAGCCTCAACTGAAAAGGATGGCTCAGCCTGACATAGCTGCTTTTTGAGCTATGTACGTTTAAAGTTTATTATTATAGATACAGGAGAGAAGTAAACTGCACTTGAAACAGATGTTGAAAAAAGCATCAGTTTAAATGCAATACACCTGTGACAAAAGCACATAGAATTTCTTATTTTTACAGCAAAACTGGATGTGCATATGTTGTTCACAGCAAGCGAAGGCAAGTAATGGAGAAAAACATAAGACGAATGATTCTTTCCTAATGAAAATCTACACAGACGAAGTCTTTGTGTGCAGTTAATCAATTCCAGAGCCTTTTCCTTGGGTAACAGGATACCAGTTAAGAAACTCAGCCAAAATAAACTGCTTCTGCATTTTGGGAATAGCCCAGAATTATGAGCTTGGTTTGACATCTCCATCACAAATACTTTATTACTACCCTTCCAGGCAACATCAGCTTTCACCACACAGCCACATAAAACAGGCCAGAAATCTCCGTGCTATGAATGATCTGGAGCTGAATAAGTCAGTCAGTTCTAACTCCTGATTCCTGCTCTTAGGAGAAAGAGAGGTGAAAGGCCATAAACTCTCCTTTCCTGATGACATACAAAAAGATACACTGAGTGTGCATATTTGAAAGGACAAATCTAGGAAGAGAAGTGACATTTCTATCCAACATCTCTGTATCTATTACTGTAAGAAGGTTATTAGAAATGAAAAGGTCAACGCAGAACTATTCTTTTAACATCATTTATTTCATACATTGCAGGATATTTGCGTGACTTCATTTTTTGGTGGACGGCAGTAGAGAGAAGCAGCAGTAAACACTATGAATTATTCCCTAGACATTAGACTGCATAAAGGGCAAACACGGGATTCTTTTCTTACTTGTGATTGTAAAAATTCCTCTGACTCAGCATGTCAGTGAAAAGGTTTACTAAAGAACGCCTTCCAGTATGGAAACGTGACGGTGTCCTGCACTGACTGAGATGAGCAGAACGCCAAGTGACTGTACAAAGAGTAAAGCTTTACTGCAAGCCAATCACCAAATGCCACACGCTACGTCTTATCGAGAAAGAACACAGAAATAGATTACGTAAAGACTGTAGCTAAGCTCCAACAAGAAAATGCATTTTAAACATTTTTATGAGGTGTGCCAGTGCTGTTGAACAGCAGAAATTTCTACAAACTAACAAACTGATAAAGACATCTGGACCAGCCCTAACACAGGGTAAGGATACTGGCCAACGACAGAAGCACGGGAATTCACAATATATAATGGAAACAGTCGGATGGAAGCTACCATGCAAAACTTGAGAAATACACAAGGGGAAATAAAGCAGCTCAGCAGAAAAATGAACACTACTTCATAGGTAGATAATAACCAGAAGATGCATAAAAAGACAGGTTTACAAAATTGCAGGGATCAGCTCAGAGGAGAAACTTGTGAGAAATCCATGGAGATGAGGAACCTGTGGTGCCACCAACACAACATCCAACAACAGCCAGTTTTTGAAGGAATACATCTTCTTTGGCTTTTTAATGTTCTTTTTGTTATAATGTTTGCTAAATATCTGTTAAGTCAGTTTTAGAATCTGAAATACTAGTGAAACTCACCTTCTTTATCCTAAATCTGTGCTTCACAGAAATAATATGCAAATTCTGAAACTCAGCATGCAAAACAAGAGATCATGCTGTTATAGGTTTCCATCTGGGTGGTAACTACGAGCTACTTCAGTTATTTCCCAGGTGTAACGGGTATAAACCTGTAAAAAACTCTACAGTCAGAAACTCTGACCAGGCCAAATGCATATAAAACTGATGACTCTCTTAAGAGCCATAAGTAGAAGACCTTTGTATTAGCACAGCTCTCCCATTAGCCTTCAGGATAGTCGTAAGGAACTAACACGAAGTAACTCAGATTTTCTGCTTTTAAAATAAGACAAAAATTCAGCTAATCTTGAAAAGGAGTACCTGTTGCCATGAGAAAAGGATGAAAGCCTCTAATTTGACCTGTTCATTCCCATACCAATGATGGGAAAACTCTGGGTAAAGATAATACAAGTAGAGTATTTAGATCTGCCTAATGAGTATCCTGAACCATGTAACACTCTCAAACTGCTAGAGCAAGCAACATCTTACTCAGGATTGAAATGTTATTTCCCGCAAATACAGCAACTGTAAACAGGAAGGATATTCATCTTGTTTATGTACCCATACTTAAAACTGCTTTCATTTCTAAAAAAATGCTCTAGCCATTTGGCACTACAGTAGATCACTTACTGAGATCCAAAACTTCCAGTGTTTACCACTAGTCAAGTCTATGTTAGTGTTTTACATAGCAAAACTAATAGCTTTAAGTAACTAACAGCAGTCCAACCTTGTCAGTGTACATTTTCTAAGTTATTTAAAGCTTGCTGCATAATTAACCTACTCATAAGCCATGGTAAAAAGTACCCTTATTCTGTGAAAGAGCTAAGTTAACAGCCCTCATTTGAATTTACACATGAAAATATTAAAGTACATTCAAGACACAAGAGTTTGTAATTTCAGGGTTGCATTCCCAGCTTACAAGTTTGTAGTTTATCAGCTTATATGATTGCTTACATGATTTGTGTCCTTAGAATGGTGCTATGCTTTTTTTTTCAGTATGAAGACTGAAGAACCAGCAAGAGACTGTCTAGCTCCTTGCCTTGCTCTAAAGCCAAATGCAATGTGACCAGCCTATCCCCTCTATCCCCTACAGATACTTGTCTAGACTTCTTAAATTTTTGAAGTGACAGAGGTGTCAGCTGACACACCCCTGCTGGTTACTCAGACTATTTATCATCACTTTCAGAGTGCAGGCAACATTGTTCATATACAAGGTGAGTTCTTCCCAGCTGAGACACTTGTTCTTCCTGAACAAGTATCGCCCTTCAATACTAACACTGCACTTCTGAAATTTATTCCAAGCTTGCAATATCCACAAAGTCTTACCTTTAGGGACAAACCCTGCTCTAGTTCTCCATGTTTAGTTTTGGTCTTTCTGCTGATTTCTACTAAACTCCAGTATACTCTTAGTATAGTAAAAACGAAGAAATTTGGACAGACAGAATCAAATGCCTCATGCAGATTTATAAAGGCAAGAGTTTAAGTGAAATATTATGTGAAAGTAAATCAAAGGGAATTGACAGCTATCCCAAAGTATGAGAGCACTGAGAGTTCACTTAACCTCATTTCACAGTCTTTATTTTGACAGAAAGATTTTTCTAGCTCCCAGCCTACACTGCCATTCCAATTCTGTATTTAGGTAGTTATGTGTATCTCTATTACAACGCTAGATTTACATTCTGCAAATATATCTACAATCATATAGAAATGTGCTGCTAACGTACATTTCAATCAAGAATTTTTAACACTGCATTATTTGTGCAGCTCATTTAAAAATTCTCCTCAATTAACAGTTAGAGAACTAAAGATTATTGAGCAGAACATTTATACCTGTACAAGCAAACAAATATATTCAGTATAACAAAATTATAAACAGATACCCTATGAGGCACCTTGCTCTGTCAGCAACGTTCTCCACAATTAAAGGAAAGGAAAAGGAAAAAGGAAAAAAGTCTAGTACAAGCTACTGCTTTCTAAGCATCAGTCTAATCCTGAAGCAGTTGCTGTGCTTGTAGTTTTAATGGGAAAAAAAAAAGGAAATATTTTTCCCAAGACACCTTTGTAATGAGGAAAATAAAATTCACCACATCTAGGAACAAAGCTCGGATAAGAGCAAGCCTGAATTTTGTCAGTTCATGCCTAGAAATCCTAGAAATGCTAGTATGTTTGACAGTCTACCCTCTTGTACTTTCATTTCATTCCAGTGTAAAGGTGTACAAAATCCTACATGACTAACAGATGGATTATTCTATTTTCTGAAGTGCCTCTTCACTATGAAGAGCACTATCAGGGTTCTCTCAAGAAACAGGAGGCATAAGCTGTGTGTCAGACTGTTTTTAAGACATGGACTAGGAAAGTTCTACCAATGAACTCACTTTTCACCCTTCTTATGAAGCACCAATCCTTGCAGCAGACAGCTCTTTGCTGAAGGATATATATTTGATTTTCTTCTGCCAGTGACAATTAACAGACTACAATAAAGGATTTCAGTATTTTTTTCCTTAGAGTGTCGCCCACTCCAGCATTTCTCTTTAGTCTCAAGGGGGCAGAATCTATAATCTAGAACTGTTTTGTTTGTGTCACAATGAGTGGAAAAGGTGAAGAATTAAAGAATTCACAGCTTCAGGTAAAACAACATCAATCTTACAGTCTGACACTACCAGACAGCCTTGGTGAGCAGATGTGCCCTAACAAATCTCTCTGCTTCTGTCCCAAAGTCAATAACCTTGAGGAATTGCATCATGAAATACACCTGCATCTCCAAAAAGCCATCTAACATAGCAGAGATGAGCAACATGCTCAGAAAAAGATGCTCCCATAAATATCAGCCCGACCTACATATTTCAAGAAAAGAAAACTAGGAAAAGTGACTTCCTTTTAAATTCTGATGTCTTTTGATATTTCCAATCAGTGTTTTTGTCATAGTTACTACACCATTACCATGTGTATCATGTGAACGAGACCAAAGTGCTGTTTTTCTTCAGCTATACTATAACTTGAAAAAGTAGTCAGCTTCACGACAAAATACTTTCCAGTGCCATCTTCCATGAACGACAACAGAGCCGTATGTCAAAATTTTGTAGCTGAAGTTAAAAAAGTTTCCTTTTAGAAGAGCTGTTACGGCTTCTGTTCCTCAGAGCCCTAATCTAAGCAACAAGACATTTTCAAAAGTGTATGAAAAAAGTCAAACCCTAATCAAAATACTGTATTACCTTTTTTCCCTACTGCTCACTGGCATACGAAAGACCACTGTATCTCTGTCAGTCCCTTCAAAGGCGGTGTTTTAATCTCCAAGGTTATATTTTCCTTGGAGGAGTGGTGAAACAAATGGGAACAGGCACCAGACACCCACAAACCCAGTGTGGACTTCGTGGCCAGCTGCCATTTTTTCCTCTTACCAGATCTATATTAACTAAATGCTGAACCATCAGAAATTCCAGTACAATAAAAGCGTATGGATCACAGATGTGGGCAGACAAAGGATTTTCAGGAAGCAAAACAGCAGAAAGTAAAATGGTAGCTACCTAGGATCAGAAACATATCTGGAGTTTTCTGACGTGTGTCTAATTTTGCCGCTGTCAACAGAAATGTATCATTCAAAATTGCTCCACACAATCTTAGTAGAGAATTTCCACTATTTTTTAACCTTTAGTCCATTTATAAGCTGGATGCAATCCTTCTAAGCATTCATATGGCTTCCACCATCATGAGATTCAGCATTTTGGCACATCACTAGAATGGCAATGGAAATAATAATTTCTTCCAAATTAGAGAAACTTTGTTCCCTGGAGAATCATTTATGTCTGGGGTTTGATGATAGCCAGATCCTGCATCTTAAAGCCTCATGCCTGGGTCTCAAAACGTATAATCCTCTGTTTTCCACTTCAACCATTTTACTGTAGCTCCTCATTGCAGTGATTTGCAAAAGTAGCAAAAAATTGCTACTGGATTGCTTTTCTACAGTCAGTCTTTATGAACTTCCTATCTGAGGCCAAGGTTCTTCCTTTGGAAGCAGTGACTAGCCTGGAGCCAGCAAAAAGACACCTTCCTAAGGTGCACAGCATTAAAAGAATGAACCCTCCTCTTGCTCCAAAATTACAGAAGGCGAGCTTATTGAACTAACCTAAAAGGTTTATTTGAGTAGGTTTTATCTCATGTACAGGCTCGGTATTTCCCTATTCTCTAACAACATCTGTCCCCATCTTTTCATCAGTTCCCTATCCCTTCAGAGGGCCATAACTCATCTCTGTATGTCAGCGCTGATGTTGGCAGTGATCACTGGAGGAAGATCTGTTTGCCAGGCCCTACACTGCACCCATTCCAGGTGGGAGTGGAAGGATCTAAGGGTCTTCGAATGTTTGCAAAGAGCTGTATGTGTCTGGATGCTTCCTAACAAAAGCTGCTGTTGACTTCGTACTACTTGTACAGTGGGTAATGAACTTGGTGATCAAGTCAAACTACAACAAGCACAGTTTTAGAATTGAATAATGGACATTATCAGACAAAGTTATGGCAAGATTCTAAAGACTAAGCTATAAGCAAAAGTGCATGGTTTAAAGTAAACTTATACAGTTGGTCCTCAGTGCATGAAAAGCCTCCTGGGCTGTACATCTGCTGATACATGAGATTAAGGGATATCCAGACTGGCTTAGTACAAATCAGCACTGGTGTGAAAGCAGAGTCCTGTCTCTGTCGTTGGTCCCTCAGGAATCTCATCACAGTAGTGTCACCCTTAGCATTCTCCTTTTCCTGACACATTCTGCTACATGTCAGACTTACAAGAAAAACAAAGGTAATGCATACTGTCTTTGCTCTCTCTGCATCATTTGAATAAGACAAAATTTACTGAGTCTCAAAACTACAGGTAAAACAATTAGCAACAGCTCCACGGCTGGTTTTGTTTGTCTGTCTCAAATAGCACTTCCTAAATATTGTCTGGTATTTATATTGTTTGAATAAAGTTCGTACTTAACAGAGCTCTTAAATACAAGGGAAAATATGAAAGAAAAAAATGAAAGAGAATTTAAATTTAAAAACCTCAGCACTTCGGGGCAGTAATTTCCTAAACAATCTAATTCTATTTAAGTTTTAGCAGTTGCTTATATGCCCCCTCCATACAGCTCCAGGAGGAATGAACTAGGACATTTGTTGCTACAAGGGGACATTTGCTGCAAAAGGATTTTCCAGTATTCTTAATTAACCAATTATTTTTTCAAAATCTTCAAATAAATTTCCTAATATGCTAGGACACTGTTTAAACGATATAAAAATAAATTAAAAATTTCCAATAGAGCTCCCAAAAATAGCAAGTAATGCCCAATTGCATTGGCTTTATAGATAAAATATGGCCAAAGCTTTGAGACAAGTATTGGAAAGGGTTTTCAGAACCAAGTAATCAATAATGACACAATGCCCTTTCGTTTTCCTCACAACACTATTATTTTAAAACAGTAATTAAAATTGTGTTATATACAGTGAACTGGAAATTAGGCAGTGGGGTTTTTGTTTTGTAAAAACGAGAAATCTTAAAAGTGTTCCACCAAGTTGCAAGATTGCAGTAAAATACCTTTATCAGCCTGGAAAGGAAGTTGTTTTCACTGACAGCCTGAAATAAGCCATTGCACTGCACACAAAGCTTAAAAATCACCAGAGTTACAGACTGTTGAGCAACAATTGATTTTAGTTTAAAATTATCACAGATGTTTTGAACAACAATCTCTTCCTGGGAGTGACCTAGTTTCAGGTGAAGGTTATTTGTAAATTACTTTCAGAAAATTCTCAGCCTTGGCACACAATTTATCGTAGCCAAAATAACAGAAGTCTTGTTTGGAAGACACAGGTGACAAAATGCATAATGAGTCAATACTTTTTAATCAGAAATAAGACTCAGGTCAGAAAGAAAAGGGACAAGGCTATGAGAATTATATGTTGAAAAAGTTATTGATTAAGCTAGACCAACAACATTTAACTTTTAAGTCACACTAGGATTGTCTCCCACCTTTATTGTTTTCCCCTTAGTAGTTTTACTAAGGGGAAAGTATTTTATGTATGCTTTAGATTAATCTCAAAATATTCAATTGTGTCACTGTTGACATCCTAAATATCACAGACATCACCAATTTAAGAAAAAAAACCAACTTTTCAGAAATTCCTATTTCCTACCAGAGTATTGGCAAAGTTGTCATCAACTCCAACCAGCAGGATGCATGTACATTATATCACTACAGATTTTAGTGATTTAATTTTACTGTATAAACAGATATGTATTATGAGAACTAATGTATTCTTACACATGACCTCAGCATAAAGCACTTCCACTGTCAGTAAATCAGCCGATTTAAGATAAATTGCAATCTATAATTTAGCACCCTTCAAGGAAAAAAAAATATGGAGAAATGACCTTAGGCAAGAAAATAAGTTAAATATTAATGAATCTGTACTTAACTAGGACATACAGCTAACCCATGGGGGAGGAGAGGATGGGGAGAGAGTCGATCTTTTAGTTTAGCACTCACCTTTCAGCGATCTGTAGATATCCCATTAAATTTACCATGAGCATGTGAAATGACTAAGCATACAGATTGAAAATTAAAATTCTACACTACAAGGAATGGTCAAATTCAATTTCTTATAAACTGAAAAAGCAAGTGCATAGTACATACTATACTAATAAGTAGGAGACAAGTTTTGAAATCCAGACCCATATGGAAAGGTACACAGTGAGAGACAATTTGTGACAACAGCATTTAAAGAAATCACAGAGCTTCGTTTATGATAACTCACTGACTTAAGCAACTGTGAACTCAGCCTCCTCTGCTTGCTGCCATATCCTAGACTACTGCTAACCTCTGTAAACTCTGCAGTTGTGGAGACTGCAACACTTAACAAGACCTTTTAAATTCTCCTCCAAACTTCATTCTCTCCTTCAGTTCTTCTGAAGAACAACAACTTCTGTTTAAATGAATATGAATTATTGAATTACACAGATGGTGTTCAAATAGAGCTCACTAAATCCATAAGTACCCCAGGAATTACCCCAAAGCTAGAGCTCTCTAAAGAAAAGCCACACATTTAAAACACTGCCACCTCTTACCTAAGACCTGTACTACGTAAGTAAGATCCTGAGTTGGAGAGAGGGAACTAATACAAGAACATCAGCACGTTGTGAGTGCAGCAGCCTTCCTACTTGTGTTACTACAACTAAAACACGTCTTTCAGATGACATGGCTTACTCAGTTCAAATGCATTCTATTGTCTTACTAGATACTTGCTCAGAAGGAAGATGCAAACTTTATGGTTAACTGCAATTTTTTTTGTAAGGTACTCGTTTGCATGGATAGGTTAATCACCTCCCACTGAGCAAATACACAGAACTGCACAATGATCGTGCAGACTCTGATACAATTTTGAAAGTTCTTCTAAAAGCTTTATGTTTCAAATGGAAACATTTAACAGAGTAATTCCAATGGCTTCCTATACTGCTTTCCCTAATCCTTTTACATTAATTACTTCCACAGCAAAAGTTCAATTATGTTGGAAAGGAAAACAAGCTAATACCAGCATCAAAGCAGAAAAGGACTATTCAGAACAGTACTCAATTTGTTTAAAAAAATAGTTCATATCAACTGGATCATGTCTGAATGTGGCATGACTGTAAACAGTTACTTCTGAATTATATTAAATTGTTCTAAATTTCACAAAAAAATACTCCAATCTTCACCTGGAAATAACAATCCTACTGCATTCTTGCTGCTGACAGCAAAAAGACTTCAACTAACTACAACAAATTGTAGTTAAGATCTACACATTCTGGCAGCGAGTTTGCCTAAATCTGCCACGAATTCTAAACATATATTTAGAAACACACTGGAGAAGACAGAGAAAGAAGGAAGGAGCAGTTTTTTCCTTTACCTGGCAAGTCTGAAAAAAGGAGAATGCATTCATTGAATCCATTAGCCAGAAGACGATCCCTCAGCTGTTGAAGTATGGCAACTCCAATACAGAATGGGAAGGAGGAATTTCCAAGCAGTAACGTATCCCACAAGTGAAAAATTTTGTGCAAAGGAAAGACATCTGCATAATGAATAAGCACAATAAATAAAACTCTGTAAGCATATACGCACATGAACAGGGTTAATGAGTTGCCTATGTACTTCCTTCCTCTCCCATCTTGAGTTACTTCTTGTTTATTTGGGAGCAAAGAGGACTCAACCTGTTTAGGATCATATTTGTCTTCATAAGCAGTTTGATTATTCTGGAAATCAGAGTCTTCTTTTATTAATTAATACTTGGAAGCACGTGGGTTTTCACATTTCAAGTATGTCAAAAATTAGGCAATTTATTTTTCTTTTGGTACAGTACAATTATGTATTAAAGCATGCATGTCAGTTTTTCACAATAAGACAACACTAATGAGTTAATCAATAAGATCAACTACTTACAATTAGAAAAAAAAAAGAACAGAATAAAGAAAAAATTGGCAGAATAAAAGAAAGAGAAGGAAAAAGATCTATTAAAAAATAGCAAGATTTTATATATAAAGCTGAAGGTAGCGCTCTTAAAATCTATCTTCCAACTATCTTCCAACTAAATAGTTCTAAGGTTTTTTTGCACTTGATTGCTTAAGGAAACCATTTCCTTGGTTTTCTAAATGTGGTGATTCTCATGAAAGGTGTAGAAAAATGGACAACTGCAAGAACCACTGCTTTACAGTCAAGATCTTTAGAAACTGTAATCAAGAGTGTCACATTAAGTTCTTTGATATTTCATCAGAGAAATAATCTATGAAGTCTTTTCATTCCGCCACCTGTTTTAAAATTGAAATTCAATGTCTGCCAATGTTGATGAGATGAAAAAAATCACAGATTTTTGAGAAAGTTGCTTTAAAATTGCTTTCTAGACTTGATTTATTAACTTTGTCCTCATCAAATTAAAAAGCTCTTTTTGTTCCTAATATACATGCACAAAGATAGGAAACTAGTGCTATCAGAATAACAGTGTGTCTACGTGCAATAAAAATATGGGTATCTTCAAAAACAAAGTCACTCTCTTTCTTACATTATTTGACTGAGGGCAGGGGATGGTGGTGAGATTTGGCTTTGCTTTTTAACTATTATTACATCTTTTTCCAGTAGATAACAGCTTCCTTTGAATACACCCTAAATACTGCATATGTAGAATAATCCAGATAATAATATCAACAAGAACCAACTATATAATAATATAACAATAACAACTCAAAAAAGTAGCAGAAATGCTGATTATTACCAAATCAGGGCAGAAAGTAAGTGACAGGCACTGTTGAGTTTTCCACTCACAATACATCCTTGCAAATCACAAGCATCCTATTAAATGATCTATCATACTAATTAGGAGGGTTTTAGCTGAAAAAGTGAGAAAAATTAAGCTTAAGAAATATAAGAACAATAATCAGAGAGAAAAAAAGCAGCATACTCACGTGTAAACATTGTAAGAAACCAAGGAATCGCATAAAGCTGCAAAAGGTGAGGATGGGGGGAAGAAGACAAAAAACAAGTTTTGAGAACTAAAGTTGTCTATGACAATCACCAACTCTGTTAAAAACGGCCTATTTTGAATGGATTTAATTAGAAAGGAAAATAACTGCAGTGGCAGATCTACTATCACACAGCTCTTAGCCCCTCAGAAGCTTTTTTCTACCCCAAATTTTTCAAATTACTAGTTTGTGACACTGTACTGAAAAAAAATTTTAAAAAGCAATCACCACCCTTACTAGGCTGGTTTGCAGAACAGAACCTCCAAAGTCTTAAAGAACTCAAAAACCTGCTCTACTAAACTGCTGCAATTCTCACTAAATTAAGTAAAAATTAGCCAAGGATGCCTGAAAAAGGATAAACCAACTGGATTCGATACATCTTTTTGACTATGGAAGAAAATGGTTTTATAGAAATAATTAAAAGCTCAAATCATAATTTCCAAGAGAAAAAATAACCACCTCTGCCTTTTTTGCGATGCTAGTATTTATTAAAATACATATTTGTCAGTGAAGAAATTAAGGACAGTTTTACTCTCAATAAGTGCTCACTAACACCCTAAGCTTTTATGTAGTTCAACTGTGACCATTTTAGGGCAGGTGTCATCCAAAAGCGTCCTGTTTCAGCACTTACACCACTGAGACTTGTGCTGCTGCAACAGCTACAGAAAACCTTTAATGTCTGCAATCTTTCATACTCATAACATCATACAGAGAAAGAAGAGCTAAGCATTTATGACACCTTAAGAATTTCTGATTTTTCAATGAAGTATTTAGCAAGACAAAGTCAACAGAATCTGTTTTCTTGAAACATCAAACTGCACAGAAAGTTTCCATAAATCAGGAACGCAAGAGTGAGACGATCTTTGTTAAATTTTACTCAGCTGCATAGCTCATGTGCTATGAAGATTTACAGTTAAACATAAAGCTTAATATATTACTTTTTAACTCATAGAAAGTGCAAATTAATCCTCCTATTGAGCTTTTCCTGGAAGTAAACAAATGAGGAGCAGAAAACATAATTGATATTATGTTAATAAATTACTTCTTATTCCATAAACTCTCAAATGGGTTATGGCTCTGACTAAATGACGTACACATTTCCTGAAAACCTTCTTAGCACAGCTCTCTCTCTAAATTTTATTCCTAAGCCTTCATCTGAGCATCTGAGACCTGAACCATACCGTTCATAAACTAAAGAAGGCTCAATGACCTTTTCACCACTTTTAATATTCAGCAGGCTTTTATGAAGCTTGGCCTCCAGCCCACCAGTTGATTTCAAGTGTTCAAAATCCAAACCAAATCAATTTCTATCACCATTTTAATCTTATAATACATTCACACTATTTCCCTAGATCTATGTCATGTTTTAAATAGATGGCATTCTAGGGAATAATAACATATTCTGTACCATGAAATATCCCCTGCAGTGTTTGTGATCAGCCACCTGTTTATCTGCTTGTTTGTATGCAATATCTTGCTTCTCATGCGGCAGGAAAACAAGCCTAGTGTCCTGAGACTCCTCTTTGCTTGGAGGTACATATTATGTTAACCACATTATTTCCTTGGTATTTAAAAGAAATTATTTCCTCCATTTCATATATTTGATTAAAATGTTTTATTAAAGCAGATCCTCATTTTCTCCTAATTTCACAAACACCTCTCTCAAGCATGCATTTACACAGAAATATACAAGAAAATACACGAAATGTGAAGCTTTGAAGTTTATTAAAAGGCAATCACAAGGGAAATCACTGCTTTGCTCACCAAACCTACCAGCAGAGACATGAAAAGTAGGTCAAACAATTTAAGTAGAAGGTGTCAGGCGAGCTTTTATTGAAGGGAGGTTTTCTTCTCATTTTAACAAATATAATTGGTTTAAGACAAGGAGGCGCTGGTAAGCCTGAAGAGGTTACGGATGCTATCAGTAAGCAAGGGAAGGAAAGGCACAACACGGCGGGCATCACTCCACGACGGCAGATGAAGGGAAGGAGGATCTGCGCTGACTCCAGGACAGACTCCGGGATGCGCCTGGGACAGGACTGCACCCAGCGTTAGCGAATGCTGCCCTCCAGCGGCCGCCGCCCGGAACAGCACCGCGCCGCGCCTCTGCCAAAGCACGCCCCAGCAAAAGAGGATTCAAACCTTTAGGGCTGAACCCTGAAAGGTACGGCAGCTGGGGCTTTACTCGACACTTAATTCTCCGGACCTGGGAAGTGCACCTAATGTGTAATCAAAGCAGCATCAGAACTGCTGAAACAGCCTGAGAAGAAGTCAGATTAAAATAAGAGCCTGTAAAACCAACACATCATTTTTGAGAGAGACCTTGAGAGGAGCAGTGCCATAATTATAATTTCACTTTGCCAGTAAAATACAGGCTCTTTTCTGCTTTAAAGTAAGTACCTCGACATTTCTTATACATGAAGTACACAGCAGTCCCCTTAACACCAGTTCACATTCAAACAATCTTAATAATAAATCCATAGGGTTTTTCTAGCTACAATTGAAATCTGTTGACCTTAGACCAGGTTTCATTCTCCATCTTTCCATTATCCCTAGCCAAATTCCTTTTCAGTAGCTGAATTCCTTTTCAATTTCACTCTGCTATGACAAATCCTGCTCAGCACCTGAGCTTGGAGATGCAGTTTGTTGTTTTTCAGCAGGATGAACATGTTTAATTGCCTATTGCTAAGTGGCCATGTTCTGAGAGGAGCGCATCTTCCATTAGACATTCAAAGCTCTTAGAGATATTGACTCAAATCTTGGTGAAAGTCTTTTCCATGGGGATTCTTTTACTGCCTGCTAAACCTGCCTGGACTGTTTCATTATATGACTGTTACTTCAGAATATGAGAGTTTTACATACTTGTGTCTATAGAAGATTGAGATTTCAGTTGTAAAGACAATAGTTCTAAAGAAATTTAGGCTCAGGTGATGTTGAATCCAAAGAGATTTCAGAGGGAAGAACAAGGTGAAAATGAGTGTTAATGTTTGTTGGTAGTGATGTTAGGAAGTATTAAAAGGTACACACAAGCTTCTTGTTCTGTGAAAAGTCTGCTAAGAATAAAGTAGCTCTTCTGTACGATCCAGGTGCACCTCATGAACATCAAAAGGGAGCTATGCACCTGTTTGCAGGAAAATGTAAATGTACTATTTAAAATTGAAGGTTTGAGTTTTCACAACATCAAAAATGCCAACATTTTTTACAACTTATTTGTTATGCGTGTACATAACGTGTTTACCAAAAAGGTTCCAGGAAAATTCAAACATCTTGATGGAAGTTCACCTTCCGCACCTCAGAGTTACAGAGCCGAGATTAAGGTTAAATACCTACATTTTTAAAGATTACAACCACAACAGGATTACCACAACAATTATTCTTGCAATCTCTTATAGAAGAACCCTCACCCGACGATCTCTTATTCAACACACTTTGAAACTGGCAAACTGTCATGTCTTCACTGCTATTAAAATAACTTAGAGATGATATAAATGATTTATAGATGGATAACAAGAAACCCCTATGATACAGTAAGTATTTCACACTATTTTCAGTGTTTGAGACTTTCAATAGTGAAGCCTTTCCTTCTCGCAGCTGAAGTCACACAGAAATACAGGAACTACCACAATCAATGGCAACAGGGGCAAGTACTCTAACTCCAGCAGTGAGTAGTTCATTTGCTTCAGGAGAACCTGCTAAGAACCCTGAAATCGACAGTTGTAAGGCAGTGTCTGCCATGCTAACTTGCTTTCTACATATTTTAGGCAGGCACTAGCTTAAATGACAACAGAAAGGATTCAGAAAAGTTATCGTGTATTTCTTTTCTTGCTGGATTGTGCAGTAACAATCCCAGATATTGAAAATCTGTTAAGTAATCCAATCTTTCTTTCCCAGCATACTAAAAACCATTTGCCATAGCTACACAGAAGGCTGGTCAAACAGAATCAAAGGATGATTCCCAGCTAAAAGGAATCTTTTTCACCTTTGCCCTCCCCACCTCCCCCAACTGTCTCAACTCCATCCCTGCACACCCCCACCTTCCTCCCTCCTCTGTCATGGTCATCCTCACCAAGCAGAGTGAACCTCAGCCCTCCAGCTCAGTGCTGCCACAAACATCCACCTTCCCCAAAGACACCCCCACCACTGAGCACTGAAACTTCACGGCCCTGCTTTCTTTCTTAAAAGTACTTTAAAGAAGAAATTCTTTGTATTTTTTAGATAATTTTTTTGTACATATTGTTGGGAAGTCCACCATTGTTAAGCGACGCCAGATTGACCAAAGGGGGACTTTGAAACATGTATCTCTTGTTACCTATCTCTGACTCGACTTGTGGTGTGACCAGGCCCATTCTCCAAGAAGAATAAAACAAAACCTCTTAATAAAATTAAAAGAAAAAAAAAATCTACAGTCTTATTCTGAACATTTTGGTAATGTTTTTTCTGTTTATACTTTAGCTGTACCATATATTGCAGTTTATATGAGGGGCCAAAACCAAAGAGGTTTTTCTTTTTTTTCCCCCCCTTTCTATTACATGCCCATTTCTTTTTTTGTGTGTTTTTGATGTATGCATGAAACAATGTTGTCCAATAACAAGCGGAATTTTATTTTGCTGACTTGTTCTAACAACTGTCCCAACTGCTGCATTTTGCTTTAATTTTCAGTTGTTAATAAAAACTTTTTTTTTTGCTTTCTACAGCTTCTTGAGGAGAGGAGCTGGAGAGGGAAATGCTGAGCTCTTCTCCCTGGGATCCAGTGACAGGATATGCTGGGATAGTTCAAAGCTGCACCAGAAGAGATTTAGACAGGACAGTAGGAAGCCTTTCTTTACCGAGAGGGTGGTCAAACACTGGAAGAAGCTTCCTAGAGAGGTGGTTGATGTCCCAAGGCTGTCAGTGTTCAGGAGGCATTCAGAGAATGCCCTTAATAGCCCACTTTAAGTCAGCCCTGATGTGGTCAGGCAGTTGGACTACACGAGTGTTGTGGGTCCCTTCCAAAGGAAATTGTCTATTCTACAAACTCCTGATTTTTCACCTTCCTGTTCCATGTTTGAAATACATACACACTTAGCTTCAATCCTGTATGGTGCCTAGACAATCATATACTTAAAGGCTACAGAAAGGTGCAAAAGATAAGGCAAACTGAATCACATTTTTAATATTAGATTCCACCCAGCTATATGTACCTACACAAAAAAAAAATTGAAGAATGATCACTTTCTTCACAAGATAAAAATATCAGCAAGAAACTCCTCCTCCAGATTCATCATCAGGTAATTGTGTAACAGGACAAACAGGGATAAAGTACTTCAAGGGCAGGATTTTTAAGATGAAGCCCTATTACTGACACCTCGGGTGTATCACCAAAAACAAGCCAAGGTATCTACCTGTGCCAGCAGCTTCAGCACAATGATGTTAAGGAACTGCAATCAGTTTGCCTTCTATGTTAGTGGATAGATGACAACTGTATCTACCTTCCATATTTCGCAGCTGAAAGTGCTTTAGAATAATTTATGGCTACAGCCGCGCTTTTAGCAACATTGTACACTTTCTTGTTTTTCTTCAGTTTAAAATGGTCTTCTGTTTTGGGTCAGAATTATCCAGTAAAATAAGGAATGTGTTATAAAGCATTACATAGGGTGGGGAAGATTATAAACTTTGGGAGAGTGAGCAAAGAAGAACTATAAGATTCACTGTATATATCATCCCTCTATTTATATGTAAATCACATAGCCACAGCAATGTACCTAATCCAGGCACCACATCAGCTAATAATATTCACAACGACTCGAGCTTCAGCAGTGTTCAATATTGTGAGAGCTACGTGACCTGAAGCAAATGAGAAGAGTGCCAGGAACACAATCTTCCCTGCAGCAGAACCCGCGTTTCAATGATGAAAGATTAATCAGGGTTTACTTTGATAGGATTAGTACTCAAGCACGAAACTCTGGTTCAGATCTCATTACTACCGTGCATATCCTTCACCTTGATGGATCCTGTGCTGCCTTGTTACGGTTACAAAAAATCACCTCTCTGACTAATCTAAACGGCAGAACAACTTTTACTTATTAAAAAAAACCCCAAACCCTGACAGACAATTCAACCTCTCTTCACAGGTTAGTGTTAACTTTAGAACTTGCATTTTTATTCTATGCAAGAGTTTTAAAAAAATATACCTCTTTTGCAATTGTTTACTATATCTTCTGATCATCTCTAGGCCACAATGTTTAGAGACAAGGCTCATGTATGACTATGTGCTGTCCAATGACCAGCACAACAGAAACTAAAATAGAGCAAAACATGTGATTTTAAACTATTCCATCTGACTTGTACCTTGGAAGTCTTCAGTGGAGAATTATAACTTTGTAAGCACTAGGATATAACTTTATAACACTAGGAGCTGCTGAAATATCAGATAAGATCCAAGATGGGTTGCTACAGAACTCTTGCATAGATTAGTAGCCCAAACAAGGATCTGTAAGGTGGTCAGGGAAATTATATCTCTAACTCTTTAGTAGGAAGTAGCATCCTGGACAAAATACGCAGAAGAATTGCTTTGGTCAACTGCAGCCTTTAAAAAATAAACATTAAATGCATTCATATAGTGATGCTGCAAAATTGATTCTCCCTCGGGAACTTAAATGTTGCTGTTAACCCTTGCACTTCATCTACCCAAATATTTAGGCTTTCTACAGATGAATATTTTTCCTTCTCCTCCCTTTCCTTTCATCTTCCTCCCACCTGTCCTCTTCAGATGTGCGTCATCTGAAATGCACGTGGCCTTCTCAAACTCCTGTCTTTATAAGGCAATACACTGGCTTCCTCTTCTGCTCATTTTAACACCACTGTATCTCCTAAATTTCTATCAGTCAAACAACATTATTACATTAAAAACACACTCAACAAATGAAAGTATATACTTGCTTTTCAATGACAATATTTGTAAGCAGTGATAATGAGTATATCCAGTCCCAAACTCCCATAAATTCTTTCAGGAACTGTCTAAAACAAATGATTTTCAGAGGCTTGGCCTTGCTGCTCTAACTTAAAATATTTCCTAATAAGCATAAGGCTTTTCTGATAAACTAAACTTTATATTGCTTATAGAAGCAATGCATATAAATTTCTTACTTATGAAATTTGTATTTCTACATCAACATCTCCTGATTCCTCTTCCATTTTGACCTCTCAATCATCATCTGTTCTTATAACCCACTTGTAATTACCAAATTTCTAAATGCCAAAGATAGAATGATACAGACCATATCAATTAACATTATCTCTATGGCCATGCCTAAATCTACTTTTCAGAAACATCAGTATTTGTAGGCAGACAAGCATTTTTATTTTGGCTTTCTTGACTACACACACCTCTCTAAAAAAAGGAGGAAAGCTTTACTACTTACAATGATAGCTTGAAGTGAGGCTCTAAAGAAGGCCATGTTCTGCTTCTTCCAACAAAGCCCACCCTCTCTACTATGTTTTGGCCGTGTTCTCAGTTTTCATTTTCCTCCACTTTAAAGATTTTTTTCCAATGGAAGCATAAAACTTGTGTCTATGCTATGCACTTGTCCCATGTCTGTGACACACTGCAGCAAATGACTGCTAGGCATTTTCCAAGGTCTGACATATCTACAAGATTGAAGATCACTTGAACGTACTTTTTCTATTACTTGCAAAATAAGGTGTCATTTGTGTTAAACAACAGCATTTAATTAGCTGCAGTAAATTTGCTGTTAGCACTTCATGGGTACACGAATTTTTGTATATTAACCCACATTTCAAAAATAAATGTATATATACCTTTTAGGATGAATCTACGTTATAATAACTGGTTAGTAATATTTTTATTGTATTTACCATCCCAGAAGAACAGGAAGGACTAAAGCACGTAAAACAAGAATCAAAATGTTACCATTTTATCAGCATATTCAGGAAGGTCTATTAATGTGGAAGTTTCACTTTTGTCAAAGTGTTACTGAAGCAGTTTGGAAAGGCATCTCATCCCAGTTTCCCTCATTTTCCATTTTTTAATTCCTCTGGATAATACTTATAAGGACCCTTAGAACTTACATCTGGAATAAAGCCAATTTCATTGAGGTGGTTACTCAGCTCTGGATCATGGAATGCAATCATCTGGGAAAACACCGTCAGGTACTCTGAAATGACAAATCCAAGACTGTTATCAAAAACACAAGCCACCACATGCTGCTAGCTCACAAGAGCTGTAGGAAAGGAAAGTCACTAATTTTAAACCTACAATAAACCAGCAAGTGAATACTACCACTGCACTCCTTGTTACCATTACATTCAATACAGAGGAAGAAACTTTTAATTTTTCATCTCTAGTACTTCTCAATCTGGGTTTTTAAGAATGGTTTACTTGGCTAACACTTAGGTTGTGATGCATGCTTGACATGGAAAGTTAAAAACGGTTTAGTAACCAGCAAGGAGAAATACCCACTATAAAAGACAAAATTTATTACATCTTCAGCCTGGCCTGTTAGGTTGATGGTCACAATTTCATTAAGTTGTCTAAATAACACTTGCTTTTAATTGGAAGAGAAGTAGACAGCAGAACACAGGACAGTGACAGGTCTCTCTCTCTGTTCTGCCCCTCTCCCAGTTTTGTCTACACTGTCACATACTCTGTGAGAAGAAAGATGAAGAGGCAATAACATTGCAATTTTGTAACAGATGGCAATTCCTCTTCCTCCACGTTCCCAAGAACAGAGTAATTAGGGCGGGGACAGCTAGTCCTGGGGAGCAACCGACAGAGAATGGGAACTCTGCTTCCAGAACATGCCGACATCTCAATGCTCCACACAGCTCACATCGACACAGAAGACACAAAGCAGCTAAAACTGCAGTGCGTAGCTAAATTACACATTCCTAACCCTTTCTTCTACCTTAAAAAGGCAGGGAAATTATATAGAACTTTCCTTTAAACCTTTATTTATACATTGTTTTTTGACATACAACCCTAGAAAGGATTAATTAGAATACTGAAAGAATCCTAAAGGGTCCAGTGTCCCTGAGTCCTTCATGATGCCAGATGTGGAACAGGAACTCAGGAACGCCTACACTACTTTGGTTCACAGAATCCTACTGACCTGTATTTCTAACTTTGGCTGATACATATTTTTGCAAAGCTCCTTAGGAATAACATCAGGAAATACTGGAGAGCAAAAGTATTATTTCAGGGAACAGTACAATCTCTTGAGAAAAGTCTTTCTATTAATCCTGAAGTCTAAAGTAGTTGTCTCCAGAGGAACATATTTATTCTTTTCATCTTTAGACCTTTACTGTGAGCAATCTTTCTTTACAGACCAAAGGATGCAAACATGTTCTCTAGAACAATTTTTCCAATTATTTTATTCAGTTTATAACACTTCTTACCCATTGTCTTTCACACATAAACTCTCCTAACCCCTGTATTCTCTCCTTACGTTAGCTCTCTCCCAATTATCTAATATGTAAATGTTTTACATCTAATTAGTTTTGTTGATCAGTTCTTAATTACCTTTCTTGAAGACAAAAATGACAGATACTATTTAAAGTTGATGAGTTTCACAAGAAATATACAAAAGAATTTCTTTAAAACAATTACAAGGACAGCAAGCCATGCTGATACTCACTATTCAATAAACATTCAGAACCACCTGTTTCTTTTAACTACTGATGGCTTTTGAAACAGCTTCTTTTGGTTTTTGAGAACTGTCTGGAAGACAAATTATCTTCCCAACACAGACTGTGTGGGATTCCCAGTCAGGGAACCAGCGTCAACCCGCGACACTGTGCCAAGGTGACTTTCTAGGTCGAGACAATTCCTATTTCATGTTTCCATTTTCAATTAGAACAGACATGTCTAGCTATTGTTTTAATTTCTCTAAGTTACCTACAGACTTGCTGAAGGCTGAACTATGGAACATTATTCCTCAGGGTTCTCCAACTCCTGTCCTGTACTGATTAATGTAATTTTCTGCTCAATAAGAAATTCCCCTCGAATCCCTGTTTTCCTGAATACCATAACTTTCATTTTCTGAGGAGCCTCTAGCTTGTTCTGTTCCTCTTCATTTTCCCTCATTGTCCAAACAGCTCCTCTAACAGGATGACTTTGATCACCTGAAGGGTAAGTCTTTACAATGTGACACTAGAAAGACTATTTACTGCTTTCACAACTTTGCAGGATGGACTGACTCTTACCTTGGCTTTTACATAGGACATTGTTGTGTGTGTGCGCGCGCGCGTGTGCACATCTGGATTTTTTCTCCTGCCTGAATCTTTAAGAAAACCACTTATTTTGTTCCACATTTTCTTGCACAGTTACGTGATTTTAACTGTGTTCCAATTTTGTTACCCCTTGAAAAAGTGTATTTACATACCCAGAAATAATTCTACTTCTCTTAGAACTACACCAAATAAAGGGACTTACCTTGAATAACATGAGAATTATCCTTCAGAAAGAAGTTATACAAATACTTCGGAATAAAAGCAGACATGCAGGCATATGCCAGAGCTGAAAGAATTAGAAAAACAGATGCAGTGACAGAGGCAGAATTGAATGACACCTAAAAAAGTTCATTATTAACCAGATAATAAACATAAATACTTAAATTAATCTATACACAAAAACTATTGCATGCACAGTAGGTATAATAGGAGTCATTGTCCTAAGAAACTAGTTTTCCCCCACAAAGACCTTATATAAGGAAAGCCAAGTACAAGACAATAAAAGCTTGGACTACACCTGTTCTGAACAAATCACATTCTAAGATGATAAAGGTCATATATTTAAAGCCGATCTGATAAACTTTCAGACATTTAAAACTACCATCAGCTTTTCTGAATAAAGCTGGTCTGACAGTTTAACACTTAGGTTACCAAAAATTACGTTCACCTTAAGCAAGGCTGAACAACAACTTCACTGAAAAATACAAGTACTACAGCAGCATTTCCTGCTTTTTTCTATTCAAGGTTATTTGTGCTTTTTATTATATATCATTATTGTACTTGGCAATAAACAGTATTTGAACGCCTGCTCGAAGAGCAGTACACCACATGCAGTTTTCAAAACCCAACCATTTCTTTTGACCAGTGGCAACAAGAACTTTAAAATTCCTTTGTAGACACAGAAACTTTCCATCTCTAAGTGGATGCACACATCTGTCTGCACGTAGATACAGACGAGAGGCTGTGCTTTTCTTCACTCACTGCAGAAAAAGGTACTCACCTTCATTGTTAAAATTCAAGTACAGAAACGGTGCACAAAGAGAGTCAAGACCTAAAGAGAGAAGAGCCATGAAGAAACAACGCAAAGAGCTCATTTATTTTAATGCACAAGTCATTAATTTGTAACAAAAATTTGCACATTAGATACTGGTTCCGCATTTTCAGGGCTTCATAAGTAATAGTATGAACAACTGTGAAATCAACGCGTGAAAACAGCAAGGATTTCAAATTGTTGAGCTATAATGCCAAATTGATTATTCTGCCAAGGCATCCAAGAAATGCCAATTACCATCCCAAGAACTCAGTAACTTTTGCAATATTATCTTGGAGCTTAATAGTAAGTAACAGACTTTTCTTTTTGAAATAAAGTGACTGAAACTTATGAAGATTGACTATATAACAAAGAGCGGGGCAAATTTTTATTACAAATTAAATATAAGTTATTAGGATTTAAATTTGCAATAACCCACAGATTCATTCTTTAAAGAAAACAGAGGAAAGCACTCAAAAAAAGGCTTATATTGCGGGGGTGAAAAGCAGGAGGTACTTTTAAGTCAATCAAAGCTTTCCATTCAATTATCTGCCCTTGCCAACCTCACCTTGCCAGTACACCAAATTAGGATGGGAAACAACCCAGGCCTTCAATACACGTCTGAACTTTGCGTGACCCTCTGGTGATGACAGCAATTCATCATACTGATGGCAACGAGGAATATCAACTTCAATCTGCACCACAGCCAAGAATATAAAGAGAAATGGGGATGAGTGGCGTAGTACTACAGCAATCTTGCAACACCAGAGGTGGAAGTCAGCCAAAGCATGTAGGTCAGACCACCATCATACACAATCTGCTTCCTCCATCACTCTCAAAACCAAAACTAACATGGGACCTAACAGACCTGTCAAAGTTTAAAAAATAGAGATTTTTTCCTTTTCTGCACTCATACTTTTTAAAAGGTTCTAGCCCTTGAAAAAGGCAGAAAACAGATGACAGTTACAGTTTTTTTACTTCTGGACTCATTTCAGGTGGTAATATTGCTTTGCTCTAAAAGGTAACCAAATCAGAGCTCTCAATATTGTAATCAGTTTGATGGACAATATTTCTTCACCCAGCTGAAAGAACAGCTGTTGTTTGTGATGTCTTTGTATGTCTGGTAAGAGAACATTTGAGAACATTCTCATCTTGGAGAACCAAATTGCTCAAACCCCCATTGCTGGGAAGTATAACTCGTGTTACAGGATCTCAAGGTACTCAGCATTATCTGCTACAAGGTCCAACAGGCACAACAAGCATTCTATAAACCCAGGATTTTTAACAATAAATCATCAATATTGTTCACTACACTGCTGCTGCTACAGAAACAGTGATTATAAAGTAAAAAAGGATTCTGGCTTCCCCATGTTGAAAGTTGAGTTAAAGTACTTGAGCCAATCTGTTTTGCAAGATTCTTGCTACAGCATGAGGCTAGAGGGCAAGGGGAACCATATTGTTACTATCCACCACATGTGCTGTAATAGGCAAGCGATGGGTGGAAAAGATCTTCAAGTGACAATATTTGGTAACCCCGTAAGTCTTACTTGTCTGTCTGTAGGAATCGGTGTGTCTTTATCAATGGCATCGTATTTTGCTTCTATGGCACCCTAAATGTGGAAGGAGAATATTTGAATTTAGAAAGCCCTTACCAACATAAGTGCATATGACAACGTACATGCTGACATGCAGAAGCTGACTGTTTTTGTCAAGAACTTTAGTTAGCAGAAGAACATTAAATTCTGACAGCCTAATTTTAACAAAACCATCTTTATTCTGTTACTAACTCAGGACATACAGACCTTTCTATAGATCTCCTCAGCCTGATTTTCAGCTGTTTATGCAGAAAGCTATGTACTTTGTAGTTTCCCATTTTCAAGTTAAGAGATGCTCTCAGTTTAAATCCAGTGCTTACCTCAGCCACTGACAAGTGGCTTTCAGAATCATCTCTGTAAAGGCACTGAATCCAGCTGCCTGTTAATTGATATTGCCAATAGAGATGACTTCAGTAGCCTGTCCTTGCATAAACCCCAAGGCAGGCATACTAACAAGTCCATTTTAATGTCATGGGACAGGAAAACACCCTTATTGTACAGATGGCAAGTTGCTGAAACAGGAGAATTGACTCATTTCCTAAGACTCAGGCTACAATTCTTTACCTTTACAGCTTTTTTTGCTGATTATATTATATAGCACCCAGAAGATCACATCCTAAGCTAAATTTCCTGAATAACCTGGGATGTGTTATCTCTAAGAATCTCTTTGCTCCGCTGCTGCAGGATTGCAAGCAAGGTAAATCCAAAAGCTGGGTAGCCCAGAAACTCTGTGAGGAGCCCTCATTTCTGGCACATTCCACTGTCCAAAGGGACTGTATTTGATTTATTTATTCTCCATTCTTTCTGGGAAGTGTATTGATTGGTAGGTGAGAAAAACACAACTCATGTGTTTTCTCCTGTTTGGTCCAACTATTGCTGACTGGAGCAGAAGGACTGTCAACTTCATTTGTCAAAACTATTAAAAATGAAAACAAAAAAGCCCTGTTAACTACCAAATGTCAGGGTATTATTTTCCACCCCATAATCGAAATTAACGGCAGTCAAGTTTACACACGCTTTCTGAAATCAAATAACCTTACAGACAAGAAGCAAGTTTGTCAGAATGTTGTCTTTATTTGCACAATTTCATGACTCATTTTGCTTGAAATTCCAGTAACTCTACCTGCCAAATTTTAAACCCATTCCAGCATCCTTTTCAACCCCATTCCTATCCCACTCCATCCCCAGTCAGTACTGGAACTTCTCCAAATGCCCTTACCTCAACACCCAACAAGGCAGCCCAGGTTACGCCTCTCAGAAGGGGAGGGATGTCAACCCTGGCTTCTTTCCAAATTTGGTTTTTCTTGTATGGGTAGGCCTTCAAAGAGAAGAGATTAACTGCAAAAAATTTTACCATTTAACTGAAACAACTCAAATCCCAGAGCTGGGATAGTCTTTCCTCAAGTGAAACAGCCTGAACAGTGAATACAAACTTCACAAAAAGTGAATTTAATTCCTAACTGGAAGGCCTGGATGAAGGACTACAGTTTGATGTTAAGATATCCACTCTTTCTCATAAATGCATTCATGTGCTCTGCTGGATAGATCTACTAATGCAACTTCGTATCACAAGTTTTTTGTTCATTTTATGTTTCCTTTCATACTATGTATCCATCTTGGTTTTATTAAACAGTTCTAGTTTATACTCGATAATGTGCATCAGCTCTCTCATTCTTAAACAGGAATCCATCCTTCTGCATATATGTAAATTAGGGGCTGCTATTCCTTTCCCCAATATAAACCTCACATTTATAGCATGGCACTGCCACGTTTTCAAATACTTCACTGCTTGGAAATGCAGAAATGTTACAGGCATATTTATACCTATAGTAGCTTAGTCTGTTGTGAAATAAAGGATGTAAAATTGTTTTCATCAGTAAATAACCAGTATTAGCAGCAGCTCTATTTTCATGTGCGTACTTTAAAATTTACTTTTATGTTCATCAATACTGAGAATAATTTGTTCTATTTTTATTTTCAATCTTATGCTTCTGAAGGGTTTTCTTCCCCCTTTCCCACTGCGGTCTCTTGCATCTCTGCTTCCTTTTAAAATTACTTGGTCTTTCAAAATCTTCCAATTCACAAACCGAATCCAATTATCCAGCATCACAAGGACTCCATACCTTCAACAGCCTGTCAAACAGGACAATTCTATTTAGCTGGTACTCTGTGTCCCTCTCCCGGATGATCAGAGGAAGAGTAGCAGCTGCAGAGAGCTCATGGCTGCTGTTGGAATGAGGTAAAGCTGGCTGGCTAGAAAAAAAAGAGATAGTAAGAGTGAACAACAAGAAAACTGAAAATCACTGAAAAAAAATAATACCCCATGAAGCATTTCTGAGTCAGAAACAAGTATAAATGGATAATTTTGAATATTCAGCACAAACAATTGATTTCCAGGACAGAGGCTAAGATTCTTTGGTATCAGGGCCTTAAGTGCAGAGTGCTAATCAGCTCTCAACTTTTAGAGCCAAACAAAGACATGCTAGTTTTGCTTTTGGGAAGCAGTTGCATCTGCTGTGCACTGCCGTGCAGTGTGCCACTCAAATAAAACGAGTAACTCAAAACTCAGTGCGCTACAGATGTACAAATTTACTCACATACTTACTCATCTTCAAGCAATGGGTAAAATGCTTCTCCACCAACATCCTTCAGTCTCTGAAATGAGGAAGAAAAAAAATTCATTATCAAAATGCTGCTCAGAATTCAAGTGGAAATCTTAGTGGAATACAAAAATTATTAATTAGCAATCCATTTGCCAAATTCAGTAGCTCAGTCCTTTGCCAGCAATGAAGCATACAGCCTTCAACACTACAAACTTTTACTAATACAGGCTTTTGGAGTTGATGGAAGTTCTCCTGCCTGAAAGTCATTCATATAATCCATAAACCTATTTCAGTAAGAAAAACAGTTTATATGGACCATGGATTAATAGATCAATAATATTACATAGTTCTTCTTTGTTTCCTCATTTTTCTACATGGACTTCCTATCCAAGTAGCTGCAAAGCAACTGCACAACTTACTTTCATGTAATCAGTTCAAGAGTTATGCAAACTTGAATTCCTTTTAGGAAATACAGTCAGCAAAGGTGACAGACAAACATGGCTGGATATTTGACTGAACTTTTCAGACATCTTATGGTTCATGATTAATGTTCAATACCATGCTCCCTGCAGTGCTCTGTTTTGCAGTTCAGCCCTTAACTTGCAGGCACACGGCACACAGCCTGTTCCTCTTGGGCCTGACAGAAGAGTTCATTCTCAGTTCATTCATTACTGCTCCTCTTTCGATTATAAGCATCACGCTCTGCTCTATAAAAGGTGTTTGAAAAATTGCACAAGTTCAAAAATTTATTTGAACTAACACTGCAAGGTTCAGGCTTGCACCTTCCCCAAAATGAAACTTCAGTATATAATTATTTCCTGCTGTATTTATAGAAGTAGGCAGCAATATCCAAAATTACAGATCAAAATGTTTTAAAAAAGTCTGAAAAAGCTGCCTTCTAGTAAGAGCAACAGTAGGAGCTGCAGTGTGTAGTATGTTTAAAATAGTTGTTGCATATTTTTAACCTCCCTCCTGCCTCGCAAGCCCCACTGACCAAGTGAAGAAAATAACCCCGTTCTTTGGTCTGCCTCGATGCTTTTGTGTGAAGCAGTGCAAAGTTCTACTGAAGAAATGTGTTCACACAGTGTTTGACACACTACCTCCAAAATTAAGGTGGCAGAGTCAGGAGTCACCTTCGTTTTTGTACTAACCCCTGTAATCGTACGGAAAGGGTTTTTTTTAAAAAAAACAGACAGAATTGCATTTGCTACTATAAAAAGCAAGCTGCAAACAGTGCAGCACAGTTTCCCAATTCGACAGCAATAAAGCTCTACATGAGCAAAGACTTGTAAACAGTTAAAACATTTCAGTGACATAGGCAGTGAATCTTTTAACTGATCATTACATCAAGCCAAATCATGAGATATCACATGCTGATTTTCCCTGCGAAGATGGGAGAACACTGCATTACAGCATTTTTGCAAAATGCTTTGAAGGGATCTTTTGAACTTGCTGTTTCATAGATATATATTCCAAAGATTAGTAATCAACTAGTGGAAACTTGGTATCCAACGTTAAGTATAAAGCTTTTGAGGAGCTAAAACTGAACTGGGTTGATTTTTCTTTTGGACAATGTGAGCCATTGACAGACAGTAGTTATAGCATACAGAAGACACTCACTAATCAAATAGTTTTAGCAATTGTGGAGAATACCAGGTACTACAGAACTATATGCACTACACCAGAACAAAGCAGGTAACAGAAAAAGGAAAGGGAGGGACAGAAGATAATCTAATTAGTAAGCTTTTGCAACTTAATAGCACAAACCAGAATCTGACTTGGACTCCAAGAATTGTTCTCTTGGAATCAGTGACACTTCTGTCGGTAGAAACAGCAGTAGGAGCTGCTGTTACACATTCCCTTTAAACAAACGTTTCTGCAGAGAAGAACATAAGAAATGCACAATATTCCTCTTACGTTTCGGAGCTGGCACAGAGACAAAGTCACAGTTGTGTCATCTAGGAGGGAACTTCTATCTCGTCCTTGCCCAAAGCTCTCTCCATCTTCTAATAAAAAGCTTCAAAAAGGAGAACAAAAAAAGAATCAGGTCGTTTTATAACACAGGACTTGAGCTAGGAAAAAAATTTCTTACATCAAGCAGTTTCCTCTTTAAAACAAAGTGTTAGGTCTTAGAAGTATACTGTATTGACTCTGCATGGCATGAAACCTGCTATCAAGGGAATGCACAGTCACCTTAAATTATTCAGACAGCTTTTTTTGTAAAATGGCACATTTCAGGTTTTCTATAGCTTTGCTTTGCACACAAAGGAAGAGTTATGAGATATGGGATTAATATTCCCTTTTATTCCTTGATCTGGCACAGACCAGGACTGTCATTTATTGTGAAAAGCAAAAATAAAATATTATTATCATATGAAAGCCAGTTCCCATCATGACAAAAAATCCCAAGCAAAAGTCTGACCTTTTCTGTTGCAGTCCATCTAAGGACACAAATGCATTCAAGACAGAGAGTACACAAATTTTCCATTACATGATATTTTTAAAGTAGACCACATGAAACTGATTTTCAGAATTTAAGCTAGCATTCTCAGTGTCACTTAAGAGTTAGATTACATTTTAAAAATTAACTCCTCATCTTCAAGACAGACAGTAAGGTGGAAAACATTTCTCCCTCATAATTCAAAAGCACCTACATACATCTACGGGCAAAGAAATAAGCAATCCCTCAAAAATCTCACACTAATTTTGATACCAAAATAACACTTAAAATCTAGATCCACTTTTTAAAAAAAAATTTTAAATAAAGACATTGCATTTTGGCTGTACACATACTTCATCTGTTTTTTAAACAGAAACAGTAAATTGATATGTATGAACACATAATTATGCTAATAAGTTCAGGTCATGGGATTAAAACATGAATGTACTACATAAAATTGCAACAAGTGCAGCAGTAAGATAAAAGCAGCAATCACTACAATGCTGTTACAGAGTTCTAAGCCACAAAATGAAGCATTTTGAAAAAAAGTAGCCAGCTGATCTGCTGAATAACTGGGTTGTCCATTCAGTACTGCTGCTCCGTGAAAGGGAATTCAGAATGTGAGAATTTGCTACATAACAAATTAAATTACAATTACAAATATCCCTCTGAAGCACAGTGAGACATTATTACTAAAACTTAATTCTTTTGGAAAGTGTGCAAAATTTAGGGACTTCCATTTGGTATTTTTCACTTAACCAGCATCTTTTCAAATTTCAGAAAGCAACAGGTAGGTGACAGATACAAGGCATTCAAATAATGACCTAAATTGGGTAAGAAGGGAAGTGACAATTTGCTGCTGTTAAAGAATGCCATTTTCAGTATTTTTCACATAAACAGGTATTTAAACGGAATATGTTCTCTTGCAATCATTAGCATCCATCCATTCATTCATCCATCCTTCCTTCCTCCCTCCTTTTCCTTAAATTGCTTCTTCATCCTTACTTGGGAAGTGTGCAGATAGGTGGCTTTGATCGAATGATTTCCTTGTTGACAAGTTCTTTCTCCAAGTCTCCTCCAGCCAAACACCAGAGATAATAAACCTCTTCAATTGATCTTTCTGCTAGGTAATCATTATCTTCATCTGTTGGGAGAAATGACACAAAAGTAAATGACACCCTTTTAGGTAGTTTTTATTTCTTTCTATAACTCTTAACATATACTGCTGAAAAGAAATTATTCTGCTTGAAAGGTCATAACCTTAACGTGAAGTTACAGGAAAGGTGATCTTTCCTTTGCGAGCGCTCTTTAAGGAGATTTAAGGAAAGAAGTACTTAAAAAAGCAGGTATTTCTGCAGTTTGCCATGAACCCCTCACATGAATACATTGAAGTGTGGACTTTTACTTCCTGTGCGTTTTTAAACAAAACAAAACAAAACAGTGTCTCGTGCACAGCACTAAGACTTAAAATAAGAAACACATGATTCCTACTGAGTAGTTATAATCTCCCTTCCCTTCACGTGCCATACTCATTCTAACAAAGTACAAAATCTTTGTCTAAGTGAGATTTTCTAAACATCTCCAAGTTCATAAGAAAAAACTAATGAGGATTTAAGAGCGGTAACATTTTCAACATACTTTAGTTTAAAACTTAGAAGTATATTTTAGTCCAGAACATGACCTCTTTTACAAAGACCTCGTTTTCCAGTACTTCCAAAAATCATCTGATGCTATGATCTAGCAGAATCCAATTACCAATAAGTGGGAAAAAAAAGGACCTTATATATGCACATGTCCGAATTCTAAAGGCAAAAAATGACACTGTTTTTGCAACATGGACTTGAATACTAATGTGGTTTTTTTTCCCTGAGGTTGAAGCAAAATTAAGATCTGACTCCTTTGATCTGCACACATCCCTCAAAACGTTTGCCCTTATCTCTGTCCATTAAACAACTTATTGCGTTAATGTAGTGTTGCAACATTAAATACCCTCTGTGAATAATTTTTTGGAGAGAAAAATGCAATAACATTTTATTTTCCTTCCCCCTCCAATGACATTTATCCCACCACCTGCTTTTACCTTTACATAATTGACTTATGTCTTCAGGAAGTGTTAAATTAGCACACCTTGGAGTAGATGAGAACAGACCAGCAGGTTTGTGGAAGGGAGGATATAGTGAGGATACTTCACTGAACAAACTGTCATGGAGCAATTCCTCTGGAGTTGGCCTTAAATTAAGAGAAGAGCATAAAGCAATTAGAGCAAAGTGCTCCCAAAAATGTTGCATTTCAGCAAAAGGTCCCCAGAAACAAATATTAGCAAGTTACTTTAAATTATACTGGATTTCAGAAATTTTAATAGCAAAAAATGTCTACCAATGTTTTTCAATTCATGCAGCATAACATACTAGTCTGTTTACAGCCCAAATTCAGACCTCTAATTCTTCTCTTTTACACATTGAAAAGCACAAAACTGGGAATTTCTCATAGGTAGCCCAAATGTCAGTATTCCAAAAAAAAGGTTCAGCAACAGTTCTTCTAATTTCATAGTGATCCACAGAGTTTCCTAGGCCCTTGGACTGAATACTTGCCTCTTAGAAGGCTGGAACGTAAGGCATTTCTTCAGTAGAGCCATGGTATTTTCAGAAAGGTCCTGGAACATGAGAAAAATATGGAGAAGGTCTGTTTATTACTGTCCTAGCTTAGCAAGTCACTAGGCTCATACTTAACTTTTAACATACAGGCTATTGCTTTGAGGGCAATGAAATCTCACACCTACGCACATGAGGTTAGCTGCGTGAGACCAAAATGCTGGGGAAGCAATTCTTCTCACCTCCCACCCTACATTTCATTCAGGGGAAAAAAAACCTGAAAAATTTGCAATGTATGCATTTTTTAACTTATTTTTTAATTTAGATATTTTGTACTCTGCTGGAAACAATGCAGTACTTGGCAACTTCCTTCTGCTAACAATCACAACCCTTTCATATAATGTCCCAAAATACACAGACACTAGAATTCAGTGATTATTTTTGTGGGTAAGGAAAAGTTGAACTATATAAATCTACACTATCAGAATGTGTAAAGTGGACCAGATAGAAGGCGTAATTTCTGGAAGAAAAATACTTAACCACCAAAACTTTAAAGAAAATTTACAACTTATTAAACTACCCAGAGAGCATTAACATTTACTGAGACTGACAGCAATTTTAGGAAAGAATATTACCAGTACTGGCTATTTGAAAGGATCTTAGATACGTAGTTTGGACTTCAAAATTTTTCATCATATTGCAATACAGTAAGTGACCAAATGAATTATAAAAAAATATATGGGAAATACTATGCAACAATAATAAAATATTCTGGATAAGACAGCACGGAAAAGCAAACTAGTTTCACAAACCTTAATAATATCAAGGCAACCATGTTCTTCAGCCAACACAGTTACAATATCATCCACACAGCCTTTGAAAAACAAACAGAACAATAAAAAGTTAAAGATTATTAATAAAGTGATACCAATTAAACAGGATATCAGATAAATATTCACTCCAATAAAAAGCACTTAAATTTGGCTTTTTATTGACACTGCCACATCACTTGAAAATGAATTATCAATATCAGAAATGAAAATCATTATAACTTATGCAGACAGAAACCTAGGAAAGTTAAGTAGCACATCTAAGCTAATAGTGAAAATCTTTTTACAGGCCTAGTAAATCCAGCATGTCAGTCTCTGCCAAATAAAGTAAAACAGTCTTTCAACTCATAAATAAAAAAAATTAAAAAAAAAAAAAACATTGAAAGAACTTAAGGGCACCTATATGAATCTTGAAGTCATTTTTCCCTCTGTTGCTCCTTGCAGATAATACTAGCAGTATTTCAGAACTTCTTGTCATTACATTATTGAATAAATAATTTCCAAGTCACAACATGAATGCTTTTCAGTGGATAAACCAACAACTTTCATTCAGATTGAAGTGGACAGAGATGCTTCAGGAAGCCTTGCTACCAAATCCCCAAAACAGCCAGAATTTCAGCACTCAAGCACTAACTGCTGAATGAAAAAAAGTGTTTCTCCTGACAGCAATTAATTTTAGCAGTATTGCTATTTGCTCTGGATAATAATAACTTGCAGTTAAAGCTTCAAATTGCAAATTCATGCCTTTCCCCTTCCCATGGCTTATACATAAAAACCACAAGAAATCAAGTTTTAAAAGCTGCAAGAATAGTCCCACTTCTGACTCATCTATATTAAGTAAAAATTCCACGTGTACAGTGATGTTTTATAGTTTGAAGGTCAAACCAGAGACAAAAGCCTGGGTTCACTAAACACTTCTCAGCTCTCTTTATTTCTGTCTTCCTATTTGAGTCCTGCTTCTCCCTGTTAGGCCATTACTACACAGGCACTGCTAGTGTGGGGACAGCTTTCTTCAGTGGCATCAATTCCTAACTCATTTCAGAAACCCCTTGCAACACAAACCAACAAATAACCATGAAAACGATCATCATTCTTTAGCATCTTTTCTTTTCTTTCTCTTAATAGTTTGCCCTTACTGTAACACACTCCCAGCTCTTCCCAAGTTTTTTTTTTCCCTGGCATCCAGCTCCGTACTTTCCCTAGAGAAGCAACACGCTACAAATGCCTATTTAAATCTGTAGATGAAAGATGACAAAGGTGAAGTGCTTTAGGTTGGAGCATAATAAGCTGATTAGTCTGTAAAGCTCTAATCATAGAGCTGCTTGGAAATTTGAAAAATTGATTTTGTGCTACTTACCTAACATAAGTATAAATTTCAATCTTTCTGCTATCTCCAAACTCTGAAATAATTTTCTCCCCTAAACAAATAACAAAGTCAAATTACAGTTGAATTTGAAAGAGACAGCTACTACATAAAAACATTTAGGTAACATTGCATCCCATCTCTATACAAAACCAGTGAAATAAGCTTCTACATGTGAATTTTAGACATCTCAAAACTATCTGTAAGAACAAAAAACCTCATTTACCCCAACTATGGCAGAAACAGTTTCACACCATGATACAGTAAAGATGTATCATTGATAACTTCTCTTAAATGGAACAGCCTTGCAGTCAAATTCCAGTGGCTCCACACGCAACTATCCTTCATGGTTAACACATACACCAAGCATCCTATTCCTTGAACAGCCAGTCCTGTCCAGGTAGGAGAGCTAACATATTCTGGTATTTGGGGTTGGGTGAAGGGCAAGGTGTCATTAACCCCAGGCTCAATAGCAAACAAGTTAATGAAACTATTCCCCCAGAGTCAAAATCAAGAGAATTATTTTTTTACGTACCATGCAAAGCTCAAATAATATTATACCAAGAGACCACAGATCTGATTTAGGGCCGGAAGGCAGAGGTTTCTCACACTGAGTGTGATCACTTGGTTTGCCTACTCCCTGTGCAATAACTTCAGGTGCCAGATATGATGGGTACCTAGAAAGATGCAGCAACATTAGATACTATCCTGTCTGTCCGAAAAGTGTGACTTCTCATTACACAATCAGAACAATTTAGCATTCTGAGAAACCAGAACACTGACTATTTTATTCAGTCAAAATCTACACATTGCAGCAAAGTTTCATTCTAGCATAGTGTTTACTACATAAAAGGTCAAATCCCAATCACTAGTTCTGTCTTTTTGTGAAAGGAAACCTCAGCTTTAAAAGTGGTATGTTTACATATCTTAGGGAAAACACACATTGAGTTTCAGCATTAGCATATTAAATAAGTATCTCCTAGACTCAAACTTGGGGATGGTGGCAGTATTCTTCTCCACTGACAGTGTATTCCCATCAAACAACTTTTGAAGTTGCAAAAAAAAGTAACAAAAAGGGTTAAGGACATATATTACCTTCTACCAGATAATTTTAAAATAGCATTATCACTTTTCTTTTTGTCAACAATTCACTATAATACCTAAAAAAAATCTACAACCATAGAAAGGAAGCATCAGTTTCTTTTGGCCATGTCTTTAAGAATCAGCTCAGTATTTCATTTGAAAACAACATGACACCTCAAAAAACCCAAAAGTGTCAAAAACCTCACTGCAACAAAGCAGTGGTTTGTAATACAGTATGATCACTTGAAAACAAATAATAAAATTATAAAGAGACAGAGAGCCTACATTGGTGGGCAATAGTGAAGCACTGATTGTGCATTTTTTTAGATTTGAAGTTAGGAATCCAAGTCATAGGGACCTATCAGTATCTGAAGGCAAATCTAGGGAATAAAGACTGACATCACAGACTTATGGTAACATGCTGGCATGGTATCCCTTCTCCATTTTTCATTCATCTCACCTAGCCAGATGACAACCTCTTTAGTGACATTATCAGATGCTTCTGTATAAGGGCTGCTCTAAACATCATGTATTTCCTGAAAAAACACATCTCTGATATATTTGTATTGTGTATCCTTACCCTATAGGAAAATCGACATCAACACCTTGAGCAGTCATATGGTAGAGTCCAAATTTCGCCAACTTCACGTGTCCCTGGAAAGGGAAAAATAAATGATCAAGAGCAGCAGAATCCAACATTGGAAGAATCTGTGTTTAAGTTTAAAAAGTTGAAAAAACTTTCAAACATCATTTCAAATTGCATTAGCTGCCAGAGGACAGAAACCTATAAAAAGCACCATTTAACATTTCTGTCTCATCTATTATGCAGAAGTTCACTGCAAGTTAAAGAGGTGCTTATTTCTAATGCTTTTACTTCTCAAGAGCATTAAGTAAATCACTTTGTTTGGAACACATCATAACTTTTTAAGTTACAGTATATTTTCAGTAAATTGAAAAGGCTCAAATACTCCACTGAACATTTTTCCTCTTTGAAAACTGTTCAAAACCCTGTTTGACTCCTAGAACTCCCTAAACATGACCACTATTCCGTCAACTCTTCCATTTACCCAGCCATGCTTCTGTAGACCTCCCATCAACTCATTACTGTCTTGCCCTCCTTAACTGTATCAACACCTATTTAAAACAAACAGTTTTTCTAGGTACATTCTTTTTATTTGTGAAGACAGAAAGCTAACAACAAAACAACAAAAAATGACACATAGAAGTTAAACTGAGGCCTTGTTTCTGCTGGATTTTGAATTGCACTCAGCCAGCCTCCAGATGGTGCAACAGAGAAGGCTAGATCAGAAAGCTTTCAAAGGGCAGGGGAGAGCTTAGAAGTTTATTGTCTTACAGCCCTCTTCAGTTCTTTTATTGATTTTAGGAGTATCTTAAAATCCTAGAGTACTTTTGCATGTTAGAGCATTATTATGATTTTCATTTGTTTACAAGCATATAAAAATACATGTGTTTCTTATTTTTGTCCTCTTCTTTCTCTTTGCCTTCCAAGGGGAGGATCTAATTATTCTACCTAAACTGAGTAAAAAAAGGCTGGATAGAGGAGTTATGCAGACAGGTTAAACTCTTTAACTGTTAGTTCTGATGAAGAAACTGCTCCAAGTACAATAGTATCTATTAATTTCTCTCAACTTTCATGAACAGAAATTATATTCCACACTGCCAACTCAACAGTCTGTGATAACAGAACAGATACTTAAACTCGAGTAATTTAACATGAACAAAAAACTGTCTTGATATCTTAAAAGTCAAGTATCATATCCATGGAACACAAGAAATATAATTGGCAGGTACTTAGCCACAAGAAGTATTTTTCTATTCAAATAGCTAGGAAGATCTTGTAACTAATTACAGTGGTGACAAGTAGACTTAGATTACCACTTTGAGAAGAAAAGGGAGAAACACTGGTTTGGGATAGAAGAAAACAGAAAAACAAATTCTGAAATACATTTGAAACATGGAAATGGAGGAAAACTGTAGCTTAAAAAAAATAAAACTAACACCTTTCCAGATATGCAATTTTTTTCCCTATTGGAAGGACTGTGACCATCCAGTCTCCATCTGTGACACAGCATGGCACTTGTTAGCAGCAAACAAACCCATAGATTTATTCCTCTAGCTGTACCTTTCGATCCAAAAGAATATTGCAAGGGGAGAGTGCTCGGTGGACCATTCCATGTTTATTCATATATTGTAAACCTTGCAAAACCTCATATGCTATGCATAAGATCCTTGAAGAACTGAAAAAAACAAACAAACCAACATGTTATAGTGAATGTTTTCATTTTTAATCTGTAAAATTGTAGTGTTCCACAGCTATTCCAAACAAAAGTGAGACATTTACAATTCCAGTTTAAGGGATCAGCATTGAATATGGGGGATCAGCATTGAATATGGTGGGATACGTTCAGTGCCATACACACATATCCTCAAAATCCCACAACTAGGTTTTTTCACCCCGAAATTGGTCCTTAGGAAGTGTAGAAAATGCTGACAAAGTATAGAATACTCTCTGCAATAGAAACTCACCTAATCAGGGAAAAAAAAAATCTCAACCCTCCCTTATTTTTATTTGCTCTTCTTAAGTATCCTACTGATATTCATAAAAAAGTTCAGCTGAACAAAAGTTTTTGAAACTCAGATGTTAACTAGAGCTTATTCGGAAGATAGCACAGAGGCCTGACTAGATCATACCTATAGTCTTCAGCAACCTCAAAATCTAATATAAGAAAAAGAAAGGCCAGAAGACTGCATTTTCAGCACATTTTGTTTTACAACCTTGGAAGTATCAACCTTACCATCTTTGCAAAGAAACAATGAAGCTTACCATCCAAAGTATTTTGACATAACTATGTATTTTGACAAAAGTTACCATTTACTCTAAAGACTGATAGTGTTAAAGAGGAGTTTATCTGAATACGAGATCAGGAATTTGTACCAGACCACCAGTAACAGGCTTCCAAAGTACACCCAAAATAAAAACAAAAGGCACAGATCTCATGTCACTCAGAGAGATTCCATTTAACTTTCTACTCTTCCTCATTCTGTCCACTCCCCCTCAGCCATTTCAGGTCTAATTGGTAACTTTTCCTCTGCAGGCACTGCTTTACACAATGTCCAAAAAGCAAAGCACATCTACTTATAAAGACCTAACTTCACATTACAATTTTTTTGGTATTTCATTGTTAAAGAATAACATACAACAGCATTCTGGAAGATATTCACCACCACCTCTTGCTTATTAAAAACTTGTGCAACAGCAAAACATGGAGGAGTATTACAGACTGATGACAGTGACAAGCCAACTGTCTGACTAAACACCAAAATTAATTGCTTTATTCAACTTCATCAGCTGCTATTCATACCTGATGTAATGACATACCTGATGTAATGAAAAACTTTGTCACAAGAGTAAATAGGTAGATTTTGACAAAAGCCACACATTCAAACAAATTCTGAAACCAGTGCAATACAGAAATTGTGAAAAAAGCCATGACTAAGTTACCCTGCATGGAGCTATCCTCTAGGTCCTCACCTTTTTCCTAGGAGAGCTCTGTACTAATTTACAATAGTTGTGAATATATACTTTTAAGACAAATTTTAAGCACAAAGGGAATCTGTTCTAACCTATGTCCATACTGCTTTCTAACCTATGTCCATACTGCTGTATCTTAGGTCTCAGCATTTGAAAGTGATTCTCAAAGTCTTAGCAATTTGACCAAAACCTCATGGCTAATAACCACAAAACCAAAACATAATCCCACAACTCTCTAGCTCCTCCCTCCCTAGCACTTCCCACCCCTAAGTTAAATGCGACACCACAGCATCAGACACTATTAGCTGTGTACCTTTCCTCTCAGTCATTCTTGGGCAGAAATACAAACATGGTAAATAAATTACCTTAGAAAAAAAAAATTACCTTCAGCTTCCTTGTATATTTTTTTGCCTGCAATGCAAATACTAATGATAATGGTAGCAAACAGAATCCCCTCTCTCATTTTCTGCACAGCTTTGAAAAACAAGACATGAAAAATAAATGATGGAATATTTTATGTTTCCAGTAAGGAAAAAGTTGCATGTGAAAAATTAGTACATCATGAGGTATTTTAGCCTAAACATTGTTTCTCTGTGTTAAAAAGCAGAAGTAAATATGGCACATTGAAAAACCAAAAGTAACTATTCAAAGTGCAATTTGGTGGCCGTTTGCTGGAGGCAAACTGCGCGCTCTTCTGGCACCAGGGGGCCTCAGTCACCCACTCATTTTCCGTGTTCTCTTGCAATTCATTAAAAAAAACCCCGACAGAACCCGGGATTCTTTGCTCTTTAAGATCAACCCTTCACGTCGTTACAACGATCAGCAACACATGAGTGATAACTATTTTTTAATTTGCATTCAATGCTCAGTGCCCTTAAACTCTTGATGCCGCCCTGCTGGGCAGAAGCATTGAGCCAAGTACCCAACGCTGGCCCTGCAGGAGAGAGGGAACTCTGTAAAACGAGCTCTGCATTGTGCTGCTGCATATTGTGTCATTCTTATTTATTAGGGAAAATGCACTGTGTGGTTACAACCCATGAGATTTGTATTTAATTGCAAAGGGCCTGACAACTACATTTACTGCTGCTATCAAGCCCAAGAGACTTCTCTCCTTTAAACTCCCCATAGCCAAGTTCAGCAGATGTTCCCAGCCTCACTGGAGATCACTACCAAGGCTGTCCCCTTGCTTCCGTGGCTCTCAGCTCTCTCCCAGTTTCTACAGCCACTGTCAACACTGCAAGCATTGCATCAGCCTTCGGCAAATTCAGAAGGCGCACTCATAAAGCTGCTTCCAGGCTTCAGGTTGACTTGACCTTTAAAAAGTCCCCCACAAATAGAAATAGAAAACAGTGTTATAAATGAGGAGGACACTTATAAAAATCCAATGTTGGTGGCAAGCTCTGAGCAGATTCAGAAACTTTTTCCCAATTAGTGGGAAGCCTGTTTTTCAATAGACTAGCTAGTGTTGAACTATGATAGATGTAGCCCTGTTTAGCTACTGAGCCTCCTGAGCTGCAGAGCTATCAATATCCTCCATTAACAGGAGGTGGAGGGAAAAAACCAACAGCAAAAGCACTAGAAACAACACAGGAGATAAGGCAGCCAAATGTAAGGGTGGCCAGGTTTGACACCAGTCATGCCAGACCATTGACCTAAGGAGAGCCATAATGACAGCTGCGTGGCATGAAGCAGCCTCTTCACCTCAGCAGCTGATGATCATGGCTGTGACTTCAGATTACAGGGAAGCAAATCACTCCCCTGCTTAAGGCAATACTGCAGGACGCAGCAAGTAAAAGCATGAAAGTGGGAGATGCACTGGAGTTTCCTAGCTCTTCCAACAAGACTTGTTTTAAGGTTATTTTCCTCTCCACCAGCAAGAACAGAAACAGAAACTTCTTTGCGAAAGGAACACACATTCAAGGAGCTGTCTGCATTTTTATCCTCAGTTTGGATACCAAAAAACCCATTCAGCTGTAGCCCAGTCAGCTACGCCTCTGAAAAGGGGTTTTCTTCAAGTGAAAGGATTGCATACAGGTATAAAATCAAACAGGTTAAATTTAATGATTCTCCTGGTTTGGAGAAGAAACATAGCCATGAATAGAAGTCATTTTGTGTTCCTTCATACTAGAGATCATGAATTAAAAGACTCTAAGGATTTAAACTGATACCAGGTTTGGGGCTATAACTTGAATGCATAGAAAAGGAAGCACTAAGAGAACTGTATTCCTCCCTCAGATTCATCCTGTAAGTAGGACGAGGGAAAAAAAAATCTCTGCAAGTTGATATGAACAAGTTGAGCCAACAGTACAAAACCCAGCATGGTTAAGAGAGGCATGTGCATGGCATTTGTGGGTGGAGAGAGAAGGGAAGTCGACTTAAAAACCCACAAAAAGGAAGATTGTTTTATTACCTCCAGAACTTGTCAGACCAAAAGCTATACCAGACAAATGACTAATTTCCACACTGTAATAGTACACAGGTGGCTGCATTGTGCCTTCACAAAAAACATTAACTTTTCCACTTAGCAGCCAGCCTGATCTCCAGCCTGTTGAATTCTTACTGTTAAGGACACAAAGCCATTTTCTGGAAGTTTACTTCAGGAATAATAAACCTAACCTGTCAGGAAACAGATGTTTTAGCAGTTTCAATCTCTTGCGTTTCTGCAAACCCATTGATGTAATAATCTGATTACTTAGGAGACTGTTGTCACTTTTTGGATTCAGACGGGTGCGGTGGGGAAGAACAGATTCTTAGCGCACCCTCTACACTCCCTGGTCTGACTGAGAACAGCTTCTGAGCCAGGGTGAAAGGGAAAGTACTAGAAGAAGTTGGCATACCCAGAGTCTTACCTTTTCCAAAAGGATCCGATTTTAGCAGAGAGAGCAGGAAAGATGGATTTATCAAGAACCAGGTAAAGACAATAAGCCCTGAAAATAATTAGGGGATTGGAGAGCTAAGAGTGAGCACACCCAGTAGCGATTGAGCAGTACCTGGGAAGAAACATCTAAGGAGAACTGCCCAAGCCATAGGCCAACATAAGCACAAGATTAAGCAAAAAAAATTGGCAACATTTAGAAATCAAAAACTTTAGGACAAACATGTGGTATGCTGAATTCCTGCTAAAATAACCTCAAGAATATTATCTATATATTATTTAGATTCAGTGGTTATTTATTAACTTATTATTTGTGATTAATGGGAATGATAATGTAGCTGCTTGTAGAAGCAGGAACCGGACTCCAAAATAGGATGCTCTAGGTCCACCTAGGACAATTTCTTTCAAATAATTTTTTCCATTTCAGACAAAATTACTGGTCTTTCAAACCCTAAAAACAGTCACACTAGCTCAGACCAAAAACTATTTGAGGCCACTATCCTTTTCAAA